>WEIT01012966.1:0-26087 GCA_013389985.1 Dryoscopus gambensis
AGAAAAGGCATCCTTCCTAGAAATTCCCTTTGGAACCAACCAACCACAACCAAAGCAACCCAGACTTTTCCAGCATCAACAGGGCTTCCTAACAGTTAACTGGATGGCTCAGGACTTTTTGTCACATGCTGCCAGGAACATACAAATACCATGCATACAAATATCTTGAGGGCAGATGTCAAAAGCATGGGACCAGACTCTGTTCAGACAGAACAAGGAACAGTGGCAACAAACTGAGACACAGGAGGGTCCATCTGAATAGGAAGACAAACCTCTTTGATTTGAGGGCAACAGAGCACGGAAACAGGCTGCCCAGAGAGGTTATGAAGTCTCTTTCTCTGGAGACATTCAAAACCCACCTGGATGTGATGCTGTGCAACCTGCTCTAGGTGAACCTACTTTAACAGGGGGGTTATGCTATGTAATCTCCCCAGGTCCTTTCCGACCCTAAAAATTCTATGGTTCTGTGAATGTTTGTAGCTGCCTGCCTTTTGCCTGTGTCTGCTGAGTTTCTGAGCATCCTAATATTACTTTTGATCATCCTTTCAGATGTGCAACCAACTCAGAGAGTCCTATTATTTCTAGATGTCTTGCTCACTCTAATGCCTTCTCTGACAGGCTTCCAGTCTTACATTTAATGCTGGACGACATCAAGATATCATGTTTATCAACCCCATTGTTTTATGTCCTGATTTACAAAATATTTAGGGAATGTGAATTGGCCCTAAATAACAGAGTGCTGCTTTAACACTTACCAGAATCTGATACCATGACGTACTCCAGCTAGAGTAAAGCTCAATAATGAGACTTTAATATAATTACTCTCCTTGCAACTAAAATTAGTTTTTTACCTGTTTCAGCCTTAAGAGAATTGAAACTTATCTTATAAAGTGCTTCCAAGTACCACTCTGACAATTCATGTCTGTTATGATACATATAAAAGACTTATCCTCAGGGGTATGTCTGCAAGCCATAAGAGCACATGTTTTTTGCTTGTTATTTCTCTTCATATTTTTAAACTTGATACATAATAAACAGTGTTGTGTAACGAGTTTCATTCATTGTGTTTATGCATCAAGATGTATGAATTAAAGCATGAACAAAGCAGTGTCTAGGAAATTGCCCAGAATTATGGCTGGCAACAGACCTTAGGCCTATAATCAGTGGTTCAGAACAATGATGCAGTCTTTAATTACATGATCAAGTATTTTTCCACCAGGCTTACTGCTGCAGAAGTTGGAGGACACACAGAAAAAGACGCAGAAGGCTGTATGATAGAAAGGATATCCTTGTGACACAAACCAGAAAAAAAGCCACTGAAGTTGACTGAAGCAAAACCAAGAAGTCAGACATGAACTCCTTCACAGTTGAAGCAGGTATAAATCTCTTCTGTCCACACAAGTCAGAGAGTTTAGGCTTAGATTAGAGTAACTGGGTTTTGTTTGTTTGGGACACAGAATAGCACCTCTCTGGCTCCATGTTTATGTCTCTGCCAAGCTACTGTTTCAGGTTCCCAGCAGAAACACTGGGAATGCTACAGCTTGTAAATATATCAACAGAAAAAGTTTGAGCAACTTGACAGTTCAGCAACAGACTATTTGGGGAAAGTGACTGGAAGAGAAAAAAAAACCCACCTTGTATGCACCTCATATAAGAGCATCACATTAGAAACAGCAGTCTATATTTTTTTCTCTTATTATCCATGTAGGGTAGCAATATTTCTTTACCTTGATGTTTTGGTGTTGGAGGAATTATATCGGGCGGATCACAGATAATAACTCCTTCTTTCAACTGAGCAGAATGCACTGTTTCACCAAATGTACAGCTAACCTTGTCACTCTCAGTCAAAGTTGGCATTGGACTTACAGTCAGCTCCACCTGGAAACAAAATTTAAAAAGGGTATAACATTTGGAAGAAATGAGCCAAGACCTAGTAAGACTTGGAAAATTTCCATTTCAAAGGTGATATTTTAGCTAGCATCACAGAACATGGCTCTCCTTTTCCATTTTTATTTCTTCCCATCTGGTAATCTTTTCTTCTTACACCTCTACCCATTTTTCCAGGCTGGGTCTTGGTTGAATTAGACTCATACAAAAATCTCTTGTCCTGTCAATGCATTAGATTAGAACAAAATTGTCTGTACAGACACACCCAAAACCTTTTATTCTAGTCCTCAGCATCCAGTTTAGCAACAGTAAATAGAGTAGTTAACACTTAAACCCTGACAAAATTAATTAATATTACATTAACCTTAGGTGTTATTAGTAAATAATGAAAACAGAGCTGGATAGGCTAGAAATGCTGGAATTTGAAAGGGATGAACAGAAAAGTGGCTTCCTCAAGACTCTATGTAAATGCAAAAAATCCAATACTGAAAAAGGATTTCTGAGTGAAATCCTTTTTGTGATTTCACTCCACAAAAATTGTGGTGAGAATTTAACCTCCTCAGAGGTGGTGAGATCTTAACCTCCTCAGAGAAAGAAAGCACTTGAGAAACTAAAAGCAAAATAAGATGGGAAAACTTAACAAGGAAAGAGAAAACAACAGAAATGAAATTTGGGATGCTGTCCTTGGCTTAATATTTTAAGTGTGTTAATTATACAGTTTAACTTTTTCCATTTTGTATTGCCAGTAGAAAAGACAATTATCCCTTTCTCATTGAAACCAATTACACTCCACTAATATTTTTATTCAACATAGAAATGGCCATAACACAAAGCTGTTTACATCATTTAGAAATGGAATTGAAGTGACTTGAAAGAAAGTTTCTTTATTTCTGATTAAGAGGAATTAAAAGGCATTTTATTGATTTTACTTGCTGAACATCCCTGGGAAGCACTCAGTCTGCACTGGCATGCTCCATTGGGAATTAGAGCAAGCTATGACACCCTGGTCACACTCCAAAAGCTCAGTTTTGTTGCCACAGAGTCATTTTGCATGCTGACCTTCTCCATGTATCCAGACAGACTTCGCTGTGTAGGCAAATCCACTGCTGATTTTAAAGCAACAGCTTATGGCTCCACTGCTTACCTAAGTTCATGCTCAAGTGAGCTGAAAGGGCAGCATGAAATCTCCCCTACCAATTACTTTTTATGGGTTATACAACATTGTGCAACACTCATAATATTCAGGTAAGTGTAAGCGCTTTATCATCCAAACTAGTTCATCGCTTTGGTTTACAGAGGTCAAAAACATGAACTCAACCTGCAAGAACAGCAGGCAAGAAAGAGCACTATGAGAAATGACAGAGACTGAGATATCAAAACACTCTCCTATTCCTTGTCTCCACTCTGCATAAAGAAATGCAGATATTCATCTTTCTGGTAGTCACATCAATGTATTTAAAGAATATTTAAGGAAAGCATTTTCCTGTTATACCTTAGCAGGAGCTCTGCGACTCATATTTAGAGGCTCTGCACTAATGATAGTCACACATGTGCCACTTGGACTCCACAGCCAGTGGTTCTCCTTATCTGCTGTTCCACAGTCTGCCTTCTTTGTGCATCTGAAAAAAAAAAAAGAACAAAACCCAAAGCAATATTATAGCTAGCCTCTGCTTTCTCTGAACTATGCAGTGATTTCATGATTAGAGACAGAAATTACAACACAAGATGACTACAAATTTGCTTTAATATTGACTAGTGGGGTTGCTATTAGAGATTTTTTAACAGAATAAGTGGTGTAATTACTATTGATAGTTTGACATGTCAAAAGCAGCTGCCTATACTATTTTGGACAGCACCTTGAATTAGACAACCCGAATCCATACAGAGGCAGTGATAGCACAGGAACCACTGGGCAGTGGAGCCATCTGAAATCAAGCTAATAATCTTCACTGCAACATCCTGAATGGGAGGGCACAGACTGCAGGTCAAATGGCAGACACCTGTGTGCTGCCACTGATAAGATACAACACTTGGGAGAGCAAAGTGCAACAGAGAAGTATTGCTGGGGGCATACAAGCTTGTGGAGAATTTCTGTGTAACCCCAGCACTAGAAATGTTATTTAGTAGGGAATGTTTTCATTAACTCCCGCCACTATTTAAGACATCTCCCTGCCAAGGCACTATTACAATTATAGGAAGACGAGAGCAGTTATGCAGCCTCACCAAAAACACTGGGAGATTTTCCCAGCTCAAGTACAGCAAGAAATGCTGCAGTACAGAAGCTGCACATGTGGCTACAAAAGCTTGTTGAAGTGGGGACAGTCTCATGTGCATTCTTTCCATTGTGTGCAAAGTTTAAGAGAAGAAGCTGTAGCTTGTCTGGCTGCTGCAGCAGAAAGTCGGCTATTAACTCATCATGGGCTTTAACACAGTGCAGTAGTTGCACAGCTCTGTCAAACCTCCTTTAAACAAATCATTTACGTACAGAATCTACACTCATAAAACATATCCCTAAACACACTATTCAGCACTGCGTGTGATCTTGAGACAGAACTGAAACTTAGAAATGAAACACTTTTTTCTCCCCATTGGAAATAAATACTAGCAAATGTGAAAATTCATGTTTGCCTGTTCACAGAAACCATTGATATTTTGAGATATTGAGGTCAGTGGTCATATCAGAAACCTGAAGGGAAATCTAAGGAAAATTGCCTTTTTTATGATATATGCCAAGGCCTTCAACTCCCAGCAGCCCAGGAGGAGTTTGAGGTTACATTCCAGATTCTCAGGTTTCATCCACAGCAACTGAAACCCCAGGCTGAAAGAGTTACAGTCTATTACATAAACCTGCACACACCACGTAAGTTTCTCTGCAGTGCTCCATATTATGCTACATCAAGCTGATAGGTAACATAATGCGATAGTTCACATTTTCAGGCAGGAAACTAGAAGCCTGAAATTCGTCTGCATATTATAATTAAACAGCCCCTTTGTTCCAACAGCAAGAAGTTAGAATCACGAATTCCCAACCACTCATGCCAAGGGGTTAATTAACTTAGTAGTCAAAAAGAGAACTGCAGGACTGCTCTTCCCTCTCGGCACTCCGATCAATGCAGAGTGTAAAGAAGAGACATTCCAGGGCTGTTCAGTGCTGTCCTAGTTTACATGTGCTTGAATATTCATTCAGTGAACCTCTGCAGATAGTCAGCAAAGTGTCACTTTCTGCCCTCCTACAGATAGGTGAGGGTTCCCTGTAGCTACACGTCTTGATACATGATGTTTATACAAAACCAGCACTCTAGTTTAGACATGGAGCAGTTTTGTCTTTTATGTTCTTTTTTACACTTTCTTGATGTACTTAAAATATATGCTGTAGTTTCTGAATTTGAAATAGGGAGCATTTTTCAATTTTCTGGGAGAACATGTGACTGTATAGTCCAAAGAATGATAAAACATACAGTTAGAAGATGTATAATCATCCTCAGTACCAGCAGAAAAGTATATATTTTTCCAAACTAATAACATCTGAAGAAGTCAATGGGGACCTTTTTGTGTGCACAGAATATTGATATCAATGTCTGTGTGATAAAATTAAATGACGATCTGGAGCGTAAGGCTGAGTATGAAGAGCTGGGATCACCATGGCAAGCAGTCACCCACAGCACGTGTCCAAACTTGAGCGGTTGCCCTGCCCGCACCCGAGCACACCCAGCAGCACTCACCTGCCCTCCCTCACGCACCAGCCGCAGTACGGATCGCTCGCCTGGGCACACTTCTCACAGTCCGAGTATTTGTGGCAGTCCTGCACAGGCAATCGGTACACCTGGAAAACCAAAAGCAGGGCAAACCTAACAACTGAAGAAGGCACAAGGAGATGGAAACGTTTGTGGACTTAGCTGTACAGTGTCATTGCCTGTGGCAGCAGAAGACTTGATGCTGTATCATACTCAGAGCTCAGCCTGATTTTAACAAAATAGAGATAAAACCAGTCTGTTCTTTTCCCCGTTAACAAAATATAAATTCACACACTTTCCTGCTTTTTTTCCCACTCCAATATTATCTAATCTGTCTTCAAAGTAATGTAGGACATTGTTATAATCAAGAATTATGAGCAAGTCTTACAAAAATTGAGCTTTTCAGTTCCTCCAGTTGTATTACTTGTGGAAATTTGCACCGCAGGACAGAAACTGCATCAATGATGCTCTGAATTCAAGAAACAGCTACTGCAGGATGGATACTTTCAAAAGGCTAACTTGGTACTAGCTAGATCATTTTTTTAAACAGAATATTCTCCCCTCCCTATCACTACCATGGAGGTGAAATTGTTTGGAAATATCCTTCCAGCCAGAAGGCATTTCAGAAAGTCTGCAAGCATGAGAGAGCCAAGGCACTCTGGGTTACTGCACTTCTCCATGCATAACCTTCCACCATGGAATACATTCACAAAATAAAATGGAAATAATTATGACAGGAAGCAGCAGGGAAAAGAACATCATCAGTTCTCATGTCTCATTCCCCCAGTAAATATACAGCTTCTGGTTTTGATTTCCTTCTGCAGAGAATAAACAACTTTTCTTTGGCACACAGAAAGAAGAGCCATTCCTTTTAGCTATGCTGCTGCAATGATGCAAGAGGAAAACAGGACATACCTCTTCCAGTTTATGACTAGGTTTTACTTTTAAACAGTACAAAAAGTGTAGAAACAGTAACTCTGAGATGTAGGCTTTCTTCTGGTCTCATTTTAAACAACGGCAATTACAAAGCTACTTTGACAGTCTGAGTTTGACCTTTTCTTCATATTCGGAGAGTTAAAAAAAATTACTAAGTTAAGGAAAATGTCAATATGGTGCAATTTTCTTGTATTTATTAAGACAAGGTTTTACCTTTTCAGCATTCTCCTCTTTTTAGCTAACTGGAGCTGAGTTACTGGCACTCTGTCACTAACTGGTACCCATAAGTAATTTAATATCCAGTGAATGACTTTTTTTTTTAATGACAAAATATTTCTTTCACAATACTGGCAGGCATAAACAAGCCCTACAGATCGCCATCTCTGCAAGTTTTGTGTGACCTTAATGACAAAAAAAAACCAAACCAAAACCAAACCCAAAAAACCAGCTCCTTTAACAGCCAATTTCAAAATGCAAAGAAACTAATTTTAGAGCTTTTCTGGTTGGCACTCTACATCAAAAAGTGTTAAAAACTAAAACAAGCAAACAAGCTTGATCATGGTAAGTGACTGCCACAGTCTTCTGCTTTCCTTTCAGTATGGTAAGAACCTTAAGGAATCTGGGATCCTACCAGTGATGTACACTTCTAATGAACCAGCATGAGCAGCACAGGGGTGCTAAGCCCTTTTCCAACTCCCACAAGAAGGTACAAGGGGTTTCTCCTACTCTCTGTCGAAGCTTTAGGAGCAGATGGAACAGATTGTTGAAAGTGTTTGCTCAAAACCCCCCACTGCTGTTGGCACCACGCAGAAGCTGGGAGAAAAGAGGGGAGAAAGGTGAAACAGGAAAGGAAGAGCTTGATTCTCCCTTTGGATCTTCTGTATTGTTCTTCCCTGTGTTTCTCTTGATCTGATTTCTTTTTAAAGAAACTATTGCCTACCACATTATCACTTTCACTTTGCTCAAGTGCTTACAGAGCCCAAGCAATTAATTTCCAAATGCTGAGGCAGTCTGCGTCTGCCAGGTAGTTCAGCTGCATGCATACCTATCATCACAGCCAGCTGTCCTTTACTGTTACCTTTAACCATTTAAATGCACAAATCAGGGTTCTGATATCTCTATGCCCACAACCCACAGCCATGCCTAACCCAGAAGCACATGTTTCATCATTTCTTCTTCTCCCCTTGCTTATGTCATTTTGTTTCTCCCAGCTCTGAAGGCCTCCATTCTCCTCCTGTCTATCTGCTTCTAAAAGTGGGTGGGACTGCTCACTGTAATTAACTCCTGGAGATGACAGTAATGTAATGCCATTACAGAGCTCCCAACTTTAGCTATTCATATTTAAGCTAAACAGGTTTTGTAAAAGAAAACTATTATTCACATTATTCAGAAACTGCAGTGTCTACGAGAGCTACTTGGAAAAGATTTAAGTAAAATCCTTTCTTCAGCAGAAATCTGCTGCATTCTAAATTTAAATGCTTTGTAGTGATTGAATGATTTTTTTTTGCAGGTTTTCTGTCAAAAAAAGTTGTCTGTTGTCTTTCTGAATTCCACCATTTCAAGCTGACTGTCACCAGAGAGCTTGTCTTCCTTCAAGGTTGCTGCTATCCCTTACACTGCTCAACTGCTATCCCTTACGCTGCCCAGCTGCTCTCCCTTACACTGCCCAGCAGGACATACAGTAGCCTGGTGGGGACCTCAAGGCTTTTATGTGCCAGCTTGTCAAATGGGTGCCAGGCCACCCAGAGTTTTGTGGACAGTGTTGAAGCTTGGAGTTGTGTTCCAAATCTGAACAGAAGCCAAATGAGAATTATCAACTACTCAAAAAAAAAAAAAAAAACAAAAAAACCCAACCAAAAAAAACCCCACCAAAAAACAAACCAAAAAACAACACAACTAACCTCTCTCTCACATGGTCATATTTTTAAATGCTTTATCAGTTGTTTTTCTGGCATTTTTTCCAGTGTTGTTTCTAGCCTAAAAACCTTCAGCTAGACTATAACATTCCTGCAGCAGGAATTTATATTAATCCTTTTATAAAACAGTCAGAAAACATTCTTCTTGCACTGTTTTTCCAAATACTCTCCTTTCACAGCCCACTCATTCTCCCTGTGTTACTGGTGCGGAGCATTTCCCATGTTGCATTCCATGTCACTGGCAGGGCTGCAGATGGTCACAGCCTGTCACCCACCTTGTCCTGGAGAGCTGCTGAACCAAGTGTTTGAGGCTGGCAGCTCCAGCCTCCACAAAGAAAAGTGTCAGAGGAGGGTTACCTCTGGGGGTGGAGGAGAAATCTTGCATCCTTCTTGCTTCCTACTTGCTTTTTTCCTCTCTTTTTTTGCAGACCCCCATTGTGCTTTCACCTCATAGCAAAAAGAAGGAGAACCTAGAAGAGACTGCCTGTGCCTTTCCTAGCTAAGTTGGATTTTCTTATTGCACTCAGTTCTAGCAGAAGTTTCTCAAATACGTAATTCTCTCCACTGCTTCCTAGTTTTTGACAGTAAGATCCACAAAAACTACTGGTGGCTTTGCAGATGTGTCAGCGCGAGTACGCCGGCCACCAGCATCCTAACTCCTGAAGTGCCCTTGAAAAGAACTGATGGCAGCTACAGCACCCACTGGTACCCCACACACCCCACTCTGCGCCCTAGGGCTGCCTGACCCTGAGGCCTGCTGGTGCCAAACATCTCCACTTCATCCCTCTCACAGACCCTGTATGACAGCTCCAGGGGGGAACTCACTGCCCATTCCCGATCGCTAAGCATCACAGATGTTACAGTTCTCCAAGTCACAACAAACAAGACCATCAGCTTAGACTTGAGAAAGGTCTTCATACACACAGAGTAGAGGGAGTCCCACCAAAAAGGGCAATTTCCAGGAACAACTGGGAAATGTATAAGTCCCAGGTAAAGTTACAGAGAAAGTGAAAGAGGGCCGGGTCCTCAATGCAAGCCGGACATATTACCTTGTCTGTGGTCATCACGTACAGATTTTCTTGGGTTTGGTCAAGGACCAGGTCCTTCTTTATGGGTTTGTTTAGTTCAATAGTAAGAGAGCTGTACTCAGTTGCAGTGGATGACAGGAACACCTATTTTGTGGAAGGAAAAAAAAGGTGGTTAAGGTTGCTTTTTCCCCCACAAATATAATTCTATCCGGCTACTGCTGTAAAAGACAATAAAAATGTTTCTAAAAATATATTAAGAACAAAAGGAGGACTAAGGAGAATGTTCAAGAAAGACATTGAGGTGCTAGAGAGTATTCAGAGAAGGGCAATGGAGCTGGTAAAGGGTCTGGAGCACAAGTCTGATGAAGAATGGCTGAGGGTGCTCAGTCTGGAGGAAAAGAGGCTCAGGGGAGACCTTAATGCTCTCTACAACCACCTGAAAGGAGGTTGCAGTGAGGTGGGGATTGGTCTCTTCTCACAATTAACAAGCAAGAGGGAGAGAGGAAAAGGCCTCAAATTGTGCCAGGGGAGGTTCAGATTAGATATTGGGAAATATTTCTTCACAGGTAGGTTTGTCAAGCATTGGAACAGGCCGCCCAGGCAACTGGTTAAGTCACCAATCCTGGAGATATTTAAAAGATATAGAGATGTGTCACTTAGGGACATAGAATCATAGAATCACTAAGGTTGGAAAATACCCCTAAGATCATCAAGTCCAACCACTAAACAAGCATCACCATGTTCACCACTAAATCATGTCTCTAAGCACCACATCCACATGACTTCCCGTATGCTTTGGTGAGATTTGGCAGTACTAGATTTGAGGCTGGACATGGCCATCACTCTCCTTCAAGCAAAAGAAGGCGTTTGGTGTTGCAGTCTTGATGTTTTAATGCCACAAACATGTCAAGCCTTGAGCATCACACAACCAGAATTTATCAGAGCTTCAGCTTGGCCTTTGTACTGCCACCTCTATTCACTGAATGGCCAGAATGACTACAAAATGAAAAGTTGCTCTATTCAAGTATGAGCTTGAATAGAGATAAGGCTAAAGCAGTTCTTAGATTACCTAAGGCTATTTATATAAAGCTCTCAGTAGGTATGCAATCCTTTGGGAAAAGTGCCATTCAGGCAATGCTAATTCAATCTGTGTATCAGATAGCTGAGGTACATCAGAAAGAATATGTTTTTTCTTTGAGATGAAAAATACCAAGCTCCAAGAGTATTTGCTCCCAGTACGAGATCTTATAAATCCCATTTACTTTTAGAGTAGCAGTACGCTATCACTACAGTTCATAACCTTTTAAATACCTTCCAGTCTCTTAATCCAGTTTGTTACCTTAAGAATTTTACCATCCGATGTTCCCAGGAAGGCCATGGTGTGCCCGTTCTCCACAGCCACAGTGACGGCCGTGAGATTCATCCCTTCTTTTTGCAGTACTGGCTTCTCTACAACACCATTCCTACTTCCCAAAAGGTACGGCAAGTGTTCGGAGCCACAGGGGAAATTTTTGCTTGCATTCTAATAAGGAATAGCAATATAGAGTGATGTTAAACATTCAGATCACTAATTCCTAGCTAAGAATGAAGTGCAGCCCTATTACCAGACAATATAATATCCCTCAGACACTGAAGAGTAGAAAGAGAGAAATGGATTGTTTGGGCATTTGCCCCCAGCCAACAGGCAGTAATCAGACAGCAGCCTGTTAATTGAGAACTGCTTCCATGCTTTCACTTTCCGGGAGACACAGGGGGAAATTTTTTTGTTTCTATTTCATCATAGCAGCAGTTTAAAAATTAACCAGTTGGTTTAATTAAAATGAACATGTCATAGAGACTGGTTTAACCAAGTTTGCCTTGAAGACTGGTTTTTTTATTGCTGTTTTGTTTCTTACTTTGCTGCAATCCATAGAAAAGCAACTCCCTGGCAACTGTCTCATGAACTTCAACACATTCCCTCTTCACTACACTTTAATCCCAAGCTGCAGCAAGAGCCACCAGAAGGAAGTTCATTCACACCTTGCCTTTCCTGCTATATTTGGTAACAAAACTGTCTTTCTGATCTGAAATCCACACCTCCTTTTTGTCAGAAGCCATGGCCACTCATCACATTCAGGATTTCTGTGTTTGATGCTCATCCCATATGCAGGGTACTGCAGCAAGTAACACTGATGGTTTGAAGTAAAATGTGTTATTTTGCCTCGTCAGTGCTAGTGACTTACTGTGTGGGAGATGGCTTCAGTCTCACAAGATGAAGGATTATGGGTCAATACCAAAAAAAAGGTATTCCCATGCCCCATCTCCTTAGCTGTTCATGCCTCTCCCTGGATTATAGTACACCACTTCTCAATTTGTGCTCAAGCAGCTGCTTATGCAAGTGTGTACCTTGCTCGGACTGGGAAAGTAAGACATCCTCCTAAAAGGTGGCTGAGTTATTTTTAAGATGATTCAATTTCTCAACCCAGTTTAGGGTTGGCTGCAGTAATGAGTGGCATGCACAAATGGGGCTTGGGAATAGAGTGAGATGTGGGCAAAGCAATCTTAAAGCCAACAGAGATGTTGAAAATTGCCTCTCATAGAGACAGTCATAGATTGAAGAGCAGTATCTGAATGGATGTAACAGTACCCTCCAAAAATCTTACAGCCAAGGTAATGACAAGCCATAAAAAAAAGGCTATCATGCTCTGCAAGTATTTTGAGCCACAGCAAAATATGAACACCATCTGAATACAAGAAATCTGGGTATTTCAGTTGTCTGAAAATACAAACACGAGAAAAAATACTGAATTACAGATATCATCTAAAAGATTGTTAATACCATTTAAGAGCATTGTAAATACATTGACTGAAACTACAATTGTCTATAGCGATCACCCGGAAGCTGATCATGGGCGTAAAAAATCCCTGCATTTGACTCAGCAACTCCCATACCAGAAGGAACCCTTTAAAAGAAATGCATTTAGGAAAGTAACACTTACCTTTGAGAAAACATCAAATCCTTTTTAAAAGATTCAAAATTTTGTCATTTCTTACTTGACCTGTTCCACAACCCTCCCAACCACATTCCATTTCTATAGTGAATCCATCTATTGAGTTTTCAGTCATCTCAATATGGTTTAGCTCAAAGCCACCTTAAAACACATAGTTGTATATTTTCTACAACCTCTAACATAGATTCTAAAACTAATATTTATATTATTCATATTACCAGTCCATGTAATGCACACGGGTTTTCTGCTGAAAAAAGTTTGTAAAATGAGCTGGTATTCTTTTTAGTGTAGCAATCATTCCGGTTTTTTTCCATCTTTTCATTGATGTGCCGCAAGGAAAACACACACATGGCAGATTTTAGAGAGCCGTCATCTTTGTTTACTTTGCTGAAGAGTGCAAGAAGAATTTTGTCATCTGAGGGAGTATCTGCAGGTTGTCCCTGCTGAGCCATGCTCTCAGACAGTTCTTTTCCAGGGGTAGTGACGTAAGCAGAATGACAGTGGTCATAGGCACCATCATCATCTTTGCAACCCAAGTCCATTTCAAAGTAGGAATAATAATGGGCATCATCTTTGCACAGACGTGCAATCAGTGTGCGGTTGTTGACAGGTTGTTTCTCTTGCTGATTAAAAATAAAATAAACATAATTTTTATCCTCAAAAACTGCCACAAATTGTTGTGTGCTTGATGAGTGATAAGCTGACTTAACAGCTGCTGAGTCTGTATACATTTCAAAAATGTCTTTCCCATCCCTGGCGTAAAGCTGCCGAGTGCTGATTATGATCCCATTGTCATTTGGTCCATTCCCCTTCCCAACAAACAGCACTCGGTCGTTATTCAAGGAAGTGATCAGTCCCACAGTTGATACATTCTCATCATTGCTTGCTACAAAGGACTTTTCTCCACTACTGTCTACATAATACTTCTCATCGCTAATGTTTTGTAGATCTCTGATGGCACAGATTCCCTTAAAAAGGCTTCCACACACCACAGTTGTATTATCCGCCTTGTTCAGCAACAGCAATTTGTTATAATTGTCAGTCAGTACGGCCTCTTTACATTGATTTTCATCAATGGGAGGTGTGCATTTTTTGTTGTCCTTCCTTGGACCTGTTTCTACAGATCTTATTACTTCCAGGTTTTCTGTAAGCTGATACAGCGCATTTACCACTCCCAAATAGATTATCCCAGTGTCATTATCCACTGTTAGATGATTTAGCTCTGTAGCACTCTGAAAAAATTTCAGTTCCTCATTTCTGGATAAGGTGATGCAAAAACAGCTCAAAATGGTCAGTGTCCGGATCCATAAAGCCATTTCTATGTAATACCTAAAAAGGGAAAGAAAATAATAACATGAAACATATCAAAAAATACAATTTACACAAAACTGAGAAATGTGGGAGTTTTTTTCTTTCATGACTTAAATACACTTATTCTTGTGCAGGTGTAGACAGCATGAAGATTATGGATAGCCTCAAATCCTGTTAATTGCCTAGCAATTTAATCTGTTGGGGAGGGATTTAACAAGGTCATATGGCTAAATGATTATCATATAACCAATTAGATAATCAATCCTGTGCTAAAGCACAATGAGAACAACAACCAATTTGAAACAAGATGGACCGACAAAATATGTTAGTACTTGTCCAGACAGCATCATACTCTGTCAATTATTTACTGCTGAAATTTTTAAAATAATTTGGAGAATCCCCATGTTTCAGGTAGCTCCTCCTTAAGAGGTGAGGGGGAATTTACATAAAAGTGTTTGAAACATTTGGTATTGTGGGGCTTTCCCCAGAAAGGAAAAAACCCTTCCACTGAGTATGAGCAAGTCTGGATCTGTCTGCTGATGTTTTTTGAGAAGGCATTACTTTAATCCTTCATCAGTGTGAAGCCAGAAGATGGTAGACCCCTTAATATGCAACATTGCCTTTGACTGCTGGCACGCATTAAGGTCCAACACTTCCATTCACTAGAGCACTGCAACTTAATAGTTTCAAATCTGTCTTAAGAATATTACTTAAAATTTTCTTGGGGTTATGATTCTGTTACCTTTTTTTTCTTATCCCTTTCAGAATTGTTACTTCCCAAGCAGATCGCCTGGCTGTTTGGAATTAGACTAAGACCTTCTGAAACTTGTAAACAGGGGTCTAATTTTAATCTGAAGAATTAAATGAGGAGTCTCAGCTGGCTTCCTAAGGCCAGAACATCTTGTCTATGTTTTCTTAAGGTGTTTAGTTCTGAGAGCAGAAAACAAAAGGTGGCATGCTTGGACACACTGATATTAGGGGGAAAAGATGAATACTCTTTGGAGGAAGATCAAATATAATCCACCATATTTTCATTTTCAAAGTCAGCCGTGGGATTCTTTAATCTGATGAGGAAAGAACCTGTAAATTTACAGGCAATCTCAAGTTAAATCTGAAAATATCTGGAAGTCTAAATAGAAAGGAAACAATAAAAACACAGAAAAGACAAGAGAAACATTTAACAAAGCAATCTAACAGGCAAAAGTCTCATAGGAGGAGGAAAAGAGCATGAAATGCCAAAGCAAGAAAATGAAAAAATAAAAAAATAACTATAAAGGAACCTTGCTTCTGTGTCACCTATTACTTCTGTTTTGGCAAGAGCAATGGACTCTGGTGGGATGTGAAAGAATGGCTGAATCACGATTTATACCGGATAACTAAGGCAAATGTTAACAACCTGGATGCAAAAGTTCGAACAGGGAAGGAAGGACTTTTGTTGTGAGCACGAGCCATCTGTGAGCTTCCCAAACCACCTCAGCACTGCCAATGCAGAAAGACAATGCCTGTCCTCCAGTATTTGAGTGTATTTTCTCCTCTATGGAGAAAATGCATGTGCAATGGTGAGAACAATTGTCTTAAAAGCAGAGTGAACTGAACTTCTAAATCCCCAAAAATGGGGATTTAGACTTCAAAAATAAACACTTCAAAATCCCTCCAAAAACTTCTAAATCCCTGCTAAATGTAACTCAGGATAGTAAAGAAGAATAAATAAAAGGCTAACTTCAGTCTTGTTTTGCTGAAGCTCCTATCATGTACCAAACTGAGTAGCTAGCTATAAAATGATGCCAAAGACAATAGAGTACATCACCGGCAGCACAAGCTGGACTTTCTAATGATAGATTGAGTTCCTATGTCAGTGACCAAGAAAAGGCTAAGAATTATACCTATTCTCCAGACACACAGACTTTAGTACATGCTTTGCAATGTAATGAAGTGTTGGATCTCTTTATAACAACAGCTGACCTGCTCTAAGGAACCCAGAATTCTTCTGAATTCCTCTCTTCTTTTCTTACTGTTCCCAAGGACTTCGATTTTCCAAACAGGCTTTGATCCCACCTTACTTTTCCGTTGCTAAATGATATGCGAGAATGTGTGTCATCTAGTTTCAAATATTACCCCTTACAATTATCTGCAATGAAATAAAAAACCAGTTTGACACACTACTTCAATGTTGTTTCACACTAGTTTTATCATTCTATTATCTATTGCACAAGGATCAAATGCAGAACTGAGATTCATTTGTTCCTGCTTTTATCCCAAGATAATTATTTTTAGATTATTATAATCTCTGCTCTCAGTCAAAGAAACCCCCATAAATAGCTCTACTTACAAAATACACCTTAAATGAATGGAAAGTAACTCATTACACCTTAATTTATGTACTAAGTTCACCTCCATGTTCACGTATTTCAGTGGATTGAAAAATCTCATTTTGTCCACTGGTAGCATCCAGGGCACAAAGGCTGCATTTGCAATACTCCTGCCTTTGTCTCAGAAGAACGAAGAGTCTTGCTGGTTCACGCCAGAGCCAAGACTTAAGAAAAAGTACATTTTGCATCTCTAAACCAGACTCTGAGAGGAGTAATTAATTCTCTGTATAAAAATGGATAATGCTTCTGCCCTACTATTTTCTGCCTTGTTTACTTGTAAAATTTTTGACTTAAACTATTCAGAACTACATGCAGTCGCCATTAATTGTGCCTTATCTTTGTTTATTTATTTGTTTTTGTTATTTACTCCCTGCCACTCCTGTCTCATGCCAACCCCCATAAAATTAGCTCAGATCTCTCTGCAAGGTAACAGTTCATCATTCTCCATACTTATTAATTTCACTTTCCATCTGCCCTTCAAAGCAAATAATAAACAAAAATTAAATACACTATGAAGAGATTCAGAATTAAACTTTTATTCACTTCTCAAATAGCAGGTTTAAGAAGAGAAAAAAAGTAAATAGAATGAAATGAGATGAACTACAACCACAGGTCATTTCCCCCTGATCTTAATTTAATTGGGAAGAAGCAGCTGGAAGAATCCTTCTATGACCAGCTGGTGTGATGACAGTGCTGCTATTAACACAGATGCTGTACTGAATTAGATGCTCAGGGAATGCATCAAGAAGCAGTTTCCTGCTGTGAAAAACCTTCGCTTCAAATGATCAAGTCACAGAAACACGAGAGAGAAGGTATAAGGAGCATAGGCTGGAGCATGGAATCCATGATGTTCTGCATAGGAAATGTATTTCCAATGGCTTAATCCCATCCTGTACTTACACAGGCCTGGGTGGCTTACTCTAAATCATGCCCTGGTCCTGAGAGCTGTCATACACCCTCCACCCTCAATTTGCACTTAGTTTTAAGCCCTTAGCAGACTCAGGATAAAAGAAGACCAACAGAGGTTGGTTATTTGACCACATCATTTTTTTTCTCTCTCAAAGTCTTGTCTCCATCCTGCCTCTTGTCCCCTCTTCTGCTTCCTACAAGAAATATGAAAATCTAGAAGTTATGTGCAGGAAACACAGGGCACCCAGGAGAACACTTCATACAGGGAAACTGCCATAAAGTGACACCGTGCTGGAATCCCACAACTATCAGAGCTCTGCTCCAGAGAGATCAATTTTAAAGTTAGTACCCATAATTTTACATCTTTCTACTCATGCAAGACCAGTAACCTTAAATAACATCCAATTCTTCAAAAGCATGCAGAAAAAAGGAGCATCTATAATCTACAGGCAGAGAGTGAGTTTTAAATTGACTTCACAATATTATAAACAACCCTAAAAATTAGCAATAGCACCATGCTAACATGAATTTGGCAGGTTTTCTCCTTCATTGTAAAATCATCTGCTATACTTGTACACAGGAACCTTCAACTTTTCACCCATCTCCAGTCACTTCAGCCTTTGATATATCTTTAGCTTTATGATCATTGATTTCTTACATTTGCTTCAGCTGAAGTGAAAGAATACCAAACTTTGCCTGAAACTGGAATAGCCAAGAACTAAAACAAGTGTAATTCCCGAAAAAACAATGGACAAGAAAATCTTCAGTGAAGGAATAATCTCAGTTTAGCTTCTGTGATGTTTTTGCAGAGTATTTCTTCATTAACCACATATATACTTAATTAAACCCTGCTACGTCTTCCCATCCAGACAAAATTTTTTTACTTGAAATTCTGGTCTAGAGACAAGCACTTCTGTCAAGCAAGGCAGATACTGATACACTTTAACAGCAAGTGATGCAGAGAACTGTGGTTCTCCCAGCAAACTTTCCCCTAATCAGAGGGACTCCAAAAGACAATTATACTGGACAAAAAAATTCATTAAAAAGACTCAAAATTGCAACCTAAAAAAGGTAAAATCCAAAGAATGCACTCCAATTGCACAGTTATTTGGGGAAAGATGAATGAAAATTCTCTTCTCTCTCATTTTGAATAACTTTTTTGCTTTTAAGTGTGCCAGAAGTTGAAAAGAACTCAGCTTTCAGTTCTAGGCTCAAAGGAAGTCAGAACAGAAACTGGAGAAGGCATGAGAAGCAGGGGATCACCAGATTTTCAGTCTGGATTTCAAAGCTTCTGCTGTAGGTAAATGTAAACTCTTCCCCAGTTACAACTTTTACTAGTATTTCCTGAAACAAATGAGTGATGGAGCTCACTGATTTAGAGAATGAATCACCTGAAACAACACTCTGCAGGATTCAAACCCATTTCTCAAGAGCATGGCAACTTACTAGAAAGATTTTGGACAGAGAGGAAGAACTTTTTTGGTATACTATGCCACACATCCCAAATTGGTAGAACCAGTGAGAATAGTGATCACTGTGATGGTGTCCATCCCTGTAGCTGTGACAGTTTGCTGTTAGAAGATGGGACCTGTGGGTCAGAAAACTGTGGGAGGTCACGCTGTGGAGAATGAGAAACCAATATCCACTTCACTGGATGTTGTGATAGCCCGTACTGCTCAAGAGGAGTAATTTTCCTTCTCTTTCACTTCTCCTCAAAACACAGTTTGCTAAGATGTATAGACCATCTTCACATGGGACAAACAATCCCATCAGGTCAAACTGCCTGTAAAGTGATAAAAAATGGACAAATACTTTAAGATTGTTTCTATTCCTGATGTGGAAGATGAAAGTTTTGCTTGTTCTCACAAGACAAATTTTCAAATGTTTTCCTTTTTTTTCTGAGCAATTTTCAATAATATATATTTTTTTTAAGATGTGTAATAGTCATATCGACATGGATCTTCTTTTACAAGGAGTGTAAAGAAGGTTGAATATTATGGATTTGCCAAGGAAATAATGAATGTTATGCCCTCAGTCCCTGTGCATTATGTTGGTGTTTTCCTGCAGTCCCTAGGAAAACAAATGGAAGAGACATGGAAACACAAATTCAGGTTACTGAAAACCAGGGTTTCTTATACCAAGAATAAGCTGTGATGCCCAACAAACCACCCTGTCACTCCCTTCCTCAGCTAAACATGATAAGAAAAATATGATGAAAGGAACGGGGGTTGAGATAAGGACAGAGAGAGATCACTCATCAATTACTGTCACAGGTAAAACAGCTGCAACTTAAGGAAATTATTTTAATTTGTTGCCAATCAAAATCAGAGTAGGATAATGAGAACTGAAACCAAACTTTACAAAATCTTTTCCCCACACTCTCCCTTTTTCCTGGGCTCAACTTTACTCCCAAGTTCTCTACTTTCTCACTGCAAACAGCACAGAGAGGTGGGGAATGTGAGCTGCAGTCAGTTCATCACACATTGTCTCTGCCACTCCCTCCTTGTCACACTCTTCCCTTGCTCCAGCATGTGTTCTGTCCCATGTGAGACAGCCCTTCATGGTCTTCTCCAAAGTGATTCCTTGCCACGGGCTGAAGTTCTTAATGAACTTTCCCAGAATGGGTCTCTTCCACAAGGGGCAGTCCTTCAGGAACAGACTGCTCCAGTGTGTGGTTCCCCCACAGGGTCACAAATCCTGCCAGCAAACCTGTCCAGTGTGGCTCCTCTCTCCACAGGCCACAGGTCCTGCCAGGAGCCTGCTCAAGTGTGAGTTTCCCACAGGGTCATATTCTCCTTTGGTATGGGGTCCTCCACAGGCTGCAGGGGCACAGCTGCCTCACCATGGCCTGCATCACGGGCTGTAGGGGAATCTCAGCTCCGGTGCCTGGAGCACCTCCTCCCTCCCCATCTTCCTTCACTGATCTTGGTCTCTACAGAGTTGTTTGTCCCACTTTTTTTTATTCCTGTTTCCTGGCTTCTGTTGCACAGTATTTTTTTCCCCTTAAGTCTGTTATCCCAGGGCGCTACCATCATTGCTGAGGGGCTTGGCCCTGACCAGTCCAGGTCTGTCTTGGAGCCAGCTGACACTGGCTCTGTTGGACATGGGGGAAGCTTCTGGCAGCTTCTTACAGAAGGCACCTTTGTAGCCCCCACTACCAAACCCTTGCTATGCAAACCCGATATACCTATATCATAGTTTTATCTGTCAAGAATGAGTTGTACTTTGGTCCAAAGAAGAGTAAATCTCTATCTTGTGCCTATATCATCATCAGAGGCCAGCAGTGCCTGGGAGAGGAGAGTATGCACTGCATGGTTCCCCTGGGAAAGGGGCACGAGCAAGTAGATATTTCCATCACTCTGAAGACTCTCATCTTTCAGAAGCTCTGAGATATAGGCAGCAAAAAGAGCTCAGAAAAGTCTCTGCCTGAGATAGCCCATTAACCCATGTGGACACTGTGGCATCCCACAGCCCGGTTAGCTGGAAGCTCAAGGGCAAAGGGATGTGTTAGAAAGGATGAGGAAATGTTGCATAAGCAAGATGATCCAAAGGAAATTTTAAGGACTTTTTTTGACTTCTGCTTACAAAGTCATTGCTATCAACCTTCACACAAGTTAAAAAGATGAGTTTTGGGAACCTCTACCACCAATCATTTACCAAAGATCACCAAATCTTATGTCTCACAGACTTCAAAGGGGTAGGGAGGGGATTAAACAGGTTTCTCATCCAGCTCTAGTATCCCTGGCAATTACAGTAAAACGGTATTGCTGCACACCACCAACCCAAACAGATGTTTTCTTGTCCCACCTTAGAAAAGGTTTCTCCAGGCATTGCAATTGAATTAACAGCTGAGGAACACAACTGCCTTTTACAGTAGCTTCTGTGTCCACCAGCATCCCAGCATACCCATGACAAGGACTCTCACAAACTTGGTCCAAAATTGGCAGGATTGTGTCAAAAGTTTAAGAGAGGCAAACAGCTAGCAAATTCAGAGTCCATAATAATAATAATTATGTTATTAGATTCAAGCTAAATTAATAACACTCTTAGTAGTCTGAATCAAAGCCTTCCATCCATGCGCACCTGAACTCCAAAGTACTTAATATTCTGATCCATATCCAAATTCAGAGCAAGAGGGAGCCACGTGAATCTTAATTTTTCAACTAGGAGTCACTCAAAGGAGCATTAACAACAGGTAATGAGACTCAGGAAATGCATACTTACAAATTTTGATATTGCACTCCACAACTTCCAATAATGTGCTGTCTCTGCAACATCAGCAGGTAAACAAAACAGAAGAGCAGCACACTGCAGATTTATATGCACTCTTCGAAGCACAGACTAATGAATTCCCTGGTTCATTCCAGTCAGACCTGGCAGTGTTTTGATTTTGAAAATCTTTTACACCATGGATTCTGCCATAGTCCAAGGATAGGTTTTTTTGCTGGTCTTAGGAATCAAAATAAAATTTCTTTTTAAGTGAAAATACTTTCAAGATTTTACAGTGTCAAGCAGTTTTAAAAAAAAAAGTCAATAAAAACAGCAGCTGAGGAGAGACCTCATTCGACAGCATTCACTACCAGCAATTACAGATTATAAACCACTCTGAGACAAGGTTAGCTTATGCCAGAAAGCTCTCTTCAAATCATATTTTTTATTATGAAGACAAGCATTCATATTATCATCCCAAAAAAGAGAGTTCACATTCACATTCCAGCCCCACTAATGCAGGCAGAAGCACAGAGAAGAGAAACACCTCAGAAACAGACCTGCATTCACGCCTTCGTGGACAGCACACCTCCCTTTCACTTTGGGCCTCTACATTCATTCCCCCATCTTTTCTCCATTCTCTCAGTAGCAATGAAGCACTCATTTTAATGAGGCCTCACTTTCTCAAGTGTTACAAAGATGTAGTTGATCTGCAAGAAAAGCAGCTGAGTGATGCGTTTAATAGCAAGCAGCTGACTTGTCAGGAATCTGAACCCACAGAATCTCCTCTTTGACCTGTTTTGTGATTTTGTTTGATGTCTTAACAAACCAAAATTAAGATTTTTTTTTTTTTTTTTTTACAATCTCATTGAGTACTAATCCCAATGATGCCCTATGGACCAACACCCAGCTGAATCAGTCTGCAGTCAGCACAGGGCCACAGTCACTCCAGACACTCCCAAAGTCACTTACACTTTTACACTACCTGATCCTGCAAATGGCCAAATCTAATTTGGCCCCAAGTGTAAACACCTGCTGCAGCTGCCTGAGCTTCAGGGGGAATGACTTCCTGCAGCAACTTCTATACAAGTCAGACACAGAAGCCCAGCAGAAAGCAGGGATGCCTCATGCACACTCACCAGCTCTACGCAAGCCCCAGGTTATTTTACCCCTTCTGCAACCCAGGAAAAAAAAATTCTTTTCTTTTAGCTGGTGAACCTGCACAAAATGAGAGTCTGAAGCATGGGAAGGAAAGCCCAGAGAGTCAGGATAGTGCTAATTCGCTGGCTTTCCTTGCATTAATAAGGGTATTACAGCACAAGGAAAAAAATGCATTTATACTGATAGTAAAAGGAGACTCTGTGTCACCAGCTCCATGCTACAACAACGAATTGCTTGTTTTCAGTGCTATAAGGTCATCTTCAAGGACTGGTTTTGGACTTCCCCTGGAAGAAGCCAGAAAGGAGGCGGATTTTCTTCCAGTGTGGGGGAATCTGAGCACGACCATGTGGAAACAAACACAGAGTATTCCAGCTCCTTTCTTGCCAGAACCAGTTCTTCCTTGTAATTAACCATTTATCACATGCACAAAGAAATATTCAAGTCGAAAGGATGTTTGCAGCATGTGTGAATTCAAATTGTATAAATGCGCCTTGGGAGGTCACAGGCAGGCAGTCGGTCTCACCCTCCTTCTCAAAGCAGAAGCACCGAACTGTGCTTCCATGTCCAGCACAGCTGCACCTTTCTGCAGCAGCGCCAGCCCCCTTCGCCAGCAGCTTGAACCTGCATGTACCCCTTGCTGACTTCAGCATAGCGAGAGGAGAGCTGCAAAGAGCCAAGGATTTCCTCGCTAAGATATGGCTGTACAGAACAGCACGCAGACATTTAAAGCTACGCAGAATTTTGGCATGAGACAGAGCCAATATTTTTGTCTCCTGTTATATTACAGTGTTATAGGGATTAATAGAAGAATCATGTATAAACTTCAATGCTAATGTCATATGAAATTGATCCCATAAATCAGTGGGGTAAATAAATTTTAACCCATAAATTAATGAAATGCAAATATGGGGAGTAATTAATTAAGCCCTATGCAACAAAATCCTTTCCTTACAATTCTACCTCTCACTTGGTGGTGTGTTTGCTGTGTGATTCCCTGCCTCATCACCATACTGTCTTCTTATTCTTCTGTTTCTCTTTATTTTGTTTTTATATTTGGGTTTAACAGACTCCTGCATTCTTAATTTTCATGTATTTATCTGTCTGTGCCAGTGATTTATCCAGGACTTCTGAGACATGGGACAAAAGCTCCAGGAAAATGGGAAGCTATTGACCGCACTCAATAGAGTACTACAATATATATTGTACTTAGGCAGCTGATAATGCAAGCCACAAAGAGAGAGAGGTGGATGGGGAAAACTTTTGAAACTGAGTTTATTGATTGTCAGGAGCTAAGAAACACATAGATGAGGAAGAGAGAATTTTCCTGGCTTCTGCTACTGGAGATAAATCACAGGTGTTTATCTGCTTTGTCTTTACTGAAATTTTTTAAACTTTTATTTGGACCATTTGTATCCTCATGTTGGTGTTGCTCATTTTGATTGCTCTGAGATTACAGTGAGGTTTTTTCTCTCTGTCCTTCAAATTAATGTTCATGACAGTTTTCAAAAAGCCCTTTTATTTTTCTTGCCTTACATCTCTCCTCTCCTCTCCTCATCCTCTCCTCATCCTCTCCTAGTTTAAAATCATTCCTCCTTATCCTGTTACTAGAAGCCCTGGTAAAAAGTCTCTCCATTTTCCTTATGAGTCCCCATTAAGTGCTGAACAGGCCTCCCCACCCTTACAGAGTGCATTTTTTACTTGGAAATTCTGCTGCTCAGTAAGTGCATATACATGTATGATTCTTTCCTTTCTGCCCTGAAAATACCATAGGTCTAAGTCTCAGAATTTGTCTGTATAATTACTGGTCCCAGATTTACAATTCTCTTGTTTCCTCAAAGGCTTTCAAGAACCACAAGTAATGCTTCTAAAGATCAGAGGATGCAATTTGAGATGCATGGAAGTAAATAGTAACAGAAAAGCAGACCAGCCCTTCCACTCCTACCATTAACTCACTGGATGGGGGATTCATTTATCTGCTTGCTGATTGTATGATCAAATCATTCTCAAATTGTATTTTAGCCTAAAACAACTGCAAGACTCAGAAACATATCTTTTAAAAGAAAAAGGAAAGGAAAAAACCTCCTTCTTTGTGCTGTACATAGAGCATCTGGTTTCAGTTTCCTGACACTCAGAGTTGACTCTTCCTAAGAACTGGTAACTCTAAACTCTTTGCCTTTGACTGAGGAACTGGGCTAACCACACTCAAAGAAAGGAGCAGCAGTTTCCAAACTTCTGGCAGCACAGTGCATCTTTAACCTATTGTTTAAATAGATGCTGCCAAGGCATCCCTGTGAAAAAAACAAGACAAAAGATGCAAACCCACAAGTAAAACCATGCAAACTCTTGCTACTTTCTTAGCTGCAGATCAGCTGCAGCACAAGTTGGGCGCAGCATTTGCTTCACACAAAGTCCTGCCTATGGTGACCCCACTTCCAGACCCCACTGTGTTTTGATGTTTGAATAAATTCAAAAGTATGCCTCGCAAAACAGCTAATGCTAACAAGTAGAAAAGAGGTCTCCACCAAAACTGCTGCTGTAGAGCACAGTGGAATTCTTATTGTAACAAGATGAGTTTCTTCTATGTGTTTGTAGTAGGATGGAGAGGTCACTGCAAGGCTGCTCAGCAGCTGGTGGGAATATTTTTCTTCTCATTGCTAAGTGCATTCGGATATATGATTTAGCAGAGCCACTAAGGGCCAGCTACACTATATGAGGGGAATAGAGAGCAGTGTAAATCCTCCTCCTTGCATGACCAGTTTCATCCCACAAGACTAATTATTCAGGCAGCCTCCAAAGACTTCTGTTGGGCAGCTTTCATCATGCATCTTCTGAGCTCTTAGGCTAAATGTTTCTTTTATAGCACCCAGTGATGTGGCTAAAAGGTCCAAGCCAAGTATATTTTACAATGTTTGCTTTGTACATTAGGTACTTCAGTGTATATATATACACATATATATATATATATATTTCAAATTTGAATTGACAGTAGCTGCTTCATGTACTTAGAAATTTTGTACAGTAGATAAACTAAATTCTAACACAGCCTACACTTCCTATAGGAGAATATATATCTAGGAAAGTCTTCAAACATAATCACCATATATAAACACTTTCAACTGTTTAAAAGCAAATAAGCTGAAAATTTATAGGGCTATATTAAGATATAAAGTTTATTGTGCTGATGTGCAAGGATAATAGGAAATCTGCCTCAGAGCATGTTGTCATTGAAAACAGAACCTGCATTCCTGCCCAAACAACTGAAGGGCAATCAGAATTCCAGTATTTTATATATATGTTCTAAAACATTTATTTGGATAGTCTTATTTCCAAGGAACCAGAATGCATAGCTCAGTTGTTCCAGGAGAACTTCCAAATTTACGTATGGTGCATCAGGAAAGAACAAACTATTATTGCAATAGCTGAAAACTGCAAGTTTTGGTTCAGGCTGCATATTTCACAAGAGAAGTCCATCTATAGACCCAAGTAAAAAGGAACAATTTTATGGGCTAGTTTACCCTGTAAAATATTCTCCCTAATCCTTGTAAAAACACTTCATGCTAATCCTTGTGCCTGAAAGCATTTTTGCAGACAACTTAGAACATTTCGATCACATTTTATTAGCTTTAAGCTGATCTAA
>WEIT01012966.1:34965-45671 GCA_013389985.1 Dryoscopus gambensis
CTCTGCATTATCATCTTTATGACACGTTTATCAAAACAACCATCTTTAAGCTTTTATCAGGATAACAACTTTGCCTTTGCAATGGCTCCCACATTAGTCCTGACTGAAAATATGGAGAGCTAAGACCTCAGAGCCTAATACGAGAATTAAGTGGAATGAAAAGAGAGGGTTTTACAGTCTGCTAAGGGAAATCTCAGCAATAGGCTATGAAAATGCTGGATGTTAGTGCTGTGCATCAGCAAACAATATCCAGAGTTCCTCAATTTACATAGGAAACATTTTTAATAGATACTGTGCAACCAGCTCTCAGACACTGACTCCTTCCCTCTCACTCTTGAGTAAGTCTGCAAGTCCACAGATCATCAGAGCTCTCACAGGGATACAGCAGCAAATCCTGGCGCCTGCAGTGTGCATTTTTCAGAGTGTTGCCATGGTGATCTCCAGTACGCTTATCCCCTGAGAGCTCAGCTCAAAATTCAGAGGGAATCAAAGCAGGACAAAGAAATGACACCCAAGCAAAAGCAACAGGGAAATTAGGTGTAATTAGCACATGAACATACTTTCATAGGGAAGATTTCAGAAAAAGAGTTATTCTTAGAACTGATTGGTGTTTAGGAAAGAAATGCTGTTTTCATAGTCCCAACTCTAAACCAGTAACTGTGGAATAAACCCAAGAATTTCTAACCCTGTCTCTGCTTACAGATCACTATTTGGCACAGGGTAAATCCTCAACCTTGGTACTGCAAAAATCCAGATTCTTATAGTCAGGACAGAGGAAAAGGGATAATTAAGCAGATAAAAAGAGACATATTACTTTAATAATGTAGCACTATAGACCAGCAACAGATCACTACATAACCAGAACACGACATTTACTTTTCAGAACATTATATTTGTCTATTTTATCAGAAGAGTTAATACAACAATTCCTAAGTATGGGAGCAATTTATTTTTTTGCCAATTACTTTACATCATCTGTTGGTCCTTATGGCAGTTCTACTCTCTTATTGCACTTTCAACAAAAGGAAATTACATTTGTGCAAACATGAAAGCAGCACTCATGTTAACTGATGTATGATCTCGATATATAGCTGAGAAATCTGTTGTATGGTCTTTCACTCCTGCCTTGCAAAAGTGCTATGTTATAGTGGCCATACACATAAAAATAAACCATCAAGAAGAGACACCAAAAATAAAAATTTGGGCCATGTCGGTTATGTCACAGTCCAGAAAAAAAATAATAAATTAGAATCAATCATTGTTTTGCCATTAAGGCAGCATGTTTCAGTCAGAGCTTATTATCAGATTTCACCAGACCCTTTTGTGCCTAAATGAGCTTGGAGATTAGTTAATCCCACATAGTTTGATGCTCAGCCACTTGTGTATGGAAGTTTCTTCCCCCAAAATTGAATTATTTTTGTTCTTGTCTGGGTTTCTTACTACTGTTACAACGGACTTTGTTCATCCTCTCCACATCATCATCTATTAGATCACAGAATACTTAATCACATTATGAAAAGCTGCCTCCTCCTGAATAAGCATGGAGCTTTTCAGTCAGATCTGCTTTAGTTTCCACAAAATCTTTCTGGGTTGGTACAGCACTAATCACTTCTGAGCTTTGCTCCAGCCCCTCTCACAAAATCTGGTGTGCAGTCTGTTGCTTATGACCGTGGGCAGCACTTGACCTGCTGCCCTTGTACGAATGCCTGATACTCATCACTGTGGAAGGGGACCTGGTGACTGGATGTGCATGGAGGTTTGGTTTCTTCAGCATATTCAGGTTCTCACAATCCTGTTGATAGTGGACATAGAAAGGGCTGTGCAGTGTAAACTACGCAAGTATCCATTTGTATAACGCACAAGTGTTGATGCATTCAGTATACGTGTCTCTCCTCACTTAATTTTTCTTTGCTATCCCCTCACTGAGTGAATTCTCTGTGCTTTCCCAGGCTATAACCTCCCTGGTTTTCAAATAACTACAGGTCCAACAACTGTTGACTGGAGGAAGACCAGCTACAATCTTTGGTATTTATCATTTTATCTTTGGCTTCTCTTCCAAAGGGTGCTGACACTCACCTTGAGCACCTTCCCTGTATTTTAAGCTTTCTTGATCCCCTTTAACAGTGGATCAAGCATTTATTTCCAGCATACATTGGTATTTCTGCTCAGTTGCAGGGAAAGAACTTGAACTTTAACAAGATCCCTACAAAATCACTGATTGCAGTAGACATAATACTATGACTCTTACCTTGATTCCTTCAGGGAAGAGGTTTTATTTATCATGAATAAAAATAAAGACTGACAAGCAGACTTCAAATTAAAGCAAAAGCTAGAAAATCTCTGATTACTTGTGGAACCAGCATTTAACAGCTTAACATACTCCTTATTTAGATATTATACTGCATATTTTACCCATAATGAAAGCAAACTTGTCGTGAACAAAATCATCAAGATCACTCACTGACAGACAAGAATTTAAATAAAATTTGCTCTTATGAGATCAATTTGTACTAATTTCCATCTCTTAGATGCTTATGCCTTTTCCAGGGCTGGTGAATGGAATTCCAACCACTCCAGAAAACATAGTTGTATGCTGTAATGTGCATCCGCTTAGGGAATTTACTTAAAAAGCTCTACTTTACTTACTGTAACAGCATGCACTCTACCACTCACTATTTGTATGACAATATTTTACAAGGATACTGCAAATGGTTAAAGCATGGGGACAAATTAAGCATACAGGGGCTGTCAAATACTTACCTTGTCTAAGAATTTTAGATGTATTAGACTAATGCCAAAGATGATAAATGCAGTTCAACTTCAGTAAAGGAATTGGCAGAGCAAGACAAGAAGGATCACTGCAGAGATGCTTGCCTCAAAATCATGTGTTGCAAAACATTGCATGTGCCCCATCCTTCCCCCACTCTCGCCTTTCCTCTCCCCTGCTAGTCAGCAATTGAAGTCACAGGGCAGGCTCCTGTCAGCTGCTTAACAGATGCATAAGGAAGATTATACCATAACACCTCACTTGGGAAACCTTCTTTTTTCTCTACTGTCCCACAAGGTCAGAGTTTCAGTTTATCTAGTGAATATGAAGGTAAGCAGCTTGACCCTCTCTCCACAGGTTGTCCTGCCATTCATTTCAAAGAAAAATCTTGGCTGAATGTTAAACTTTGCCTAACATCTGAGCAGAACAGTTGATGTCTAGCTCATCACTAGAGAGAATCCATGTCACCTCTAAGCACAGTAATCCCTTGCTCTGAAAGGTAAATCTCTGCTTTAGGCTGGTAGTGCCATGCAAAAGGTGGTGAGAAGACACTCATGGAGCTGTTCTAGCAGGAGCTACCCCTTTCTCAACTTCTGGCCAGTTTAGTTTTCAGCTCTTGCTTAGGCTTGAGTTTTGGTTGCAACCATACTTATGGCACCGATGGAAGTACCAGGGTGGACTGGTACCTAAGAAAGCAGGTATGTGTATAAACACATCCTGACACAATTTAAGTAAAAACCTTCAGTAGGTTTACTACAACTGAAGAAAAAAATGCTCCCTGTCACCTTGTCAAAGACAACAGACAAGCTTGCTGGGTGGGAGAAGATGTAATCTCTGCTCATTCTTCTTTCATGAGAATAAACATCTGATTTTGTATAAGATTACTGTTTTCAGGGTACCTCATTTACTTACAATAATGGCACATTCAATTTTGCTCAAGTTGTGTGAAATAGATATATTTGGAACATTTTCCTTTATATATATTTTTTTGTTTCCTTTCCCCATCTATATCATTTACTTGCTCTTTTCCTTCTGGTCCTATATATACTTCAAAGAAATATTTTCAAAGAACAATTTCTCTCAGCATAGCTTGTCCCCGAGCTGTAAAAGTTTTGCTCACATATACCTCCCTTAGGAGAGATAACTTCTTTGCATAATGCTCCTCTAGGCAAAATCTCTAATCATGCAAACAGGTAGAACGTTCCCATGTGGGGCAGCTCAAGAAGGAAGCATACACATCCTGCAAAGCACCACAAATATTTACACCCCAGATAAAGTGTATATCCTGCAGATTGGACCACTATAAACAAATGCTATCCAATATATCTTTCAAGGCAGTCAACCAAAAAATTCACATATGGATGAATGGCCCGATTCACACAAGGGTATGAAAAGCCTAGGAATGCGATGAATTTGCTCATTTGACCACCACATTTCTCTCCTAGAACCACCCCAGACTTAGAACAGGATCCTCTTGGCTTTGTAACCAAGAAGAGCTCTCTATGCTTATTCAATTTCTAGATATTTCTGATGATGAACCGGCAGCCAATGCCACTGCAGAACAGGAACTAAACTTTCCCAGAGTCTTCTGTAAAGAATAATATAGCTAATGTTTTCTAAAGGTGTTGGCTGTAGGAAGTGCAGGAGGACTTGAGGAATCTGCTCCACCACCCCTGACATCAGCTGTACTGTATGTTTCTGTGTTTCTGCTCGTTACAATGGAAATGGTATTGTGACTCTTTTTTCTTCTCTAAGTACCCTGAAGAGCCAAATGGCCAGTAGCCTATGACTTTTGGGTGTAAACTGATGCAGAGGATGCCAAGGCCAAAACTGTGACCTGGCAAGTTCAAGGTTAAAAAAAAAAAGGGGGGGGGGGGGAAGAAAAAAAGAAAGAAAAGAAAAATCCCCCAAACCTCAAGCACTAAAAAACATGCTTCTTAAAAACCATGGGAGGTCCATTCATTGTCTGGAAATTTCCAGACACATTTTAAAGGAAACACCGTCTGTATACAAACAAGAGTTGCAATGTTTCGCAAAGTCATAAGTTCCCAGGAACTGTAATTTGATACGATTCAGTTAACTAGTAACAAATTAAAGCCATGAAATTTTAAGGAAAATCAGCAGAGATAAACCAGACTTCTGTTTACAAAGTCATTGGCTTACTGACTGACAATGAGAAATTTCCTACCTACACAGGTATTTTTACATCTTGACATTATTTCATGACATTGTGCATGATCAAATTGAGTGCTGCAGTAACAGCACACCAGAATATTGCCTAGCTGTCCAAAGGAATGGCTGTTTTTAAACACACTGGTTTTTGCACTACATTAATTGGTTCAAATATGGTTGAGGCTTGCCTTGAATTTAGCCTTAAAAATTATTAGGCAGGCAAGTATTTAACTGTTACTTTTATCCTTCTTAAATGCCTTAATTAAATATAACATTAAATATAAGATTAATTGAAGTAAAGATTATTATGAAGATTCAAGTAATACATTTAAATGCAATAAAGGAGAAAATCAAAACAAGAGCACAAGCTAGGCTTACAAATAGATTTCATATAAATTTAAAGTTAAAAAGTAACATTCTGAATGCATGGGGCATTTTTTCATGTTTGCTAGGACAAAAGTAACAGCAAAGCTTAAAAGCAGTGGAGATGGTGTCTTCTATACAAAACAGTGCATTAATCAAATCCTTTTCATTTAGCAAAGTGACAGACCAGTTTACCTAAGACAACTGCTTAAACAACATCTTTGCTATGACAAAGTGAGAGGATGCACTGCAGGAATGGAGAGGAAGTCCTGTACTATGAAGAGACCTGTAACACACCTGCAGCTAGCCTTCCCTGGCACCAAACCCAGGGGGATCAGCAGCATGAAGATTTCAAATGCACTTTTTCGGAAGCCCTGGTCTGAAGGCCAGGTGAAGGAGTAAAAGCCAGGTGGAAGAGTGAAAAGTCCTGTGTAGCGAGCTGGGAGCTGCAGGGGCTGCTGCTCCAGTCTGCGAGGCATAACGCAGCTGAGGTGAAGGAGTGGCACTATCCTGCCTCCCCCCAAAGAGTTCCTGGGTTCTGTAGGCTCAGAGTGTGTCTCAAAAATTAATTAGACATGAAATGAATGGGGCCTCCTAAAAACTGTTTGTTTATTAGTAATTGCACAGTTGCTGCAGGGATAGCATTCAGAGGCTTCCCCTGTACAGACAAGCAAACAGCAGCAAGATCATCAGCAAGAAGAGCAGCAGGACAGTGCCCTTCTGTGCCTGTTCACACTGGTATTGTTTGCACTGGTCTTTATTTCAGATGACTGAACAATAAATAAGTGAGGTGAGGAAGCTGATTTCACCTACTAAATGTCAGCAGTCCCATGAAAGGGCTTACTTTGTCCAGGAATCAAATGTTTATAGAGACAAAGCCAATGTAGCATCTGAGAATGACACTAAAAATTATACTCAACTGCACAATCAATGCTAAAGTCAATGCTGAAAACTGATTTGCAACAGTTCCCTCTAAGTCTGTAATGCATTTCTTTTTCTAAGCAGGGACAGTTCTCAATTTTTGTTGCCAGACACAACAAGAAACTTAAGGCCAATATTTTCACTTTCAGAGTATAGAATAATAACCCAAATGGACAACCCAACCTACTTATTCTGTAAAATACCATGGGCTAACACATTGGTTTGAGTGCTACACGTTACCTTCCCATTCCCATCACACATTAGGAGAAGGAAGAAACCTGTTACAGTGTGGGTGATAACCACGCAGTTGTATTGACCAACCTTTACAGTAAGAAAAGGAAAACAGTTTAGGCTGGTACCTTCAACAGAAATTTTTCAATGAATCTCCTCTTTGCTTCCCCCCAAAACTTCAGATTTGGTTTTAATATAACAAAGAACTGATGCAAAGCCCTATTTTACTGCACCCAGCTTTTCTACTTGGTTTTTCTAGACTTGGGTAAACTGCTTTTTGCCTTCTCTTGATCTCCCCAGGATTCAGCAGCCCTTGCCAAAAATAATTTTCCTTCACAATTCCCTTGCAGAGGTTTGCACTGTTTTAATGCTGTAGCATCACATATCCTTTTAATCCCTGCCTACACATTTTAACATTTCAAACACATGATTATTTACAAGCAAAATGCCACCAGGGCTTTGGTGAGGTAAAGTGGTTTAGTGGGGACTGAAACTTGGGGAGGGGGAGAGGGGAGGGTGAGTCATCATTTTGTGTTTTTAATCCTTCACTCCTCCTCTATCTGGCTTTGTTATTAGCACTAGCATTTACTCACTTTGAGCAGGGCCGAGACAGCAAACAAGTCCTCTGAATTTGAAAGCCAAACAATTCCAACTCCTAATTCAGCCATGCACGCCTGCTCCAGGCTGTTCAATCCCTTGAGACCCCTTTTTGTAGCCTAGCCTTTTCCCTCCTTTACGTGCCAACTCATCGACAGCCTTTGGCTAGGGTTTTGTACATTCCCACCTGCTCCTGCAAGAGGGACAACAGACTGGGATGGAGTGACGCCATCCTTAAGTTTTGTGTTGTATTCAGGGCTGGGCATTGCCGCATCAAACGGAGCAAACAGGTTACAAAAACTGTTTGCACAGACAAAGCAAGGCACTTGACAATCACCACCACTCCAACTAAAACACCATTTGGAAACAAGTTGCACTGTGCACTGAAGGGGAGACAGCACTTGTTCAAAATCTCCTCTCCCTTTCAGTCATTGCTCTATAGAGCAGCAAAAAATTTGTCCTCCAGCCCAATTATACCACTCTACTGATGCTCTAACAAAAGGAGAGCCATGACAGAAATAACAAGATAACCTGCATCTCTAATGGAAGCAACAGCAGGAGGGAGAAAAATTAATTTCTATCACACACCATTTTTCTTTCCACTTCAAGCACGCTCTCCCTCTCTAAAAACTCCTTCTATACACACCTCCCTAANTTTTCTGGTTCCACTGAGAAACAACTCTGCCTTAAGGTATGAGATCTGGGCAGTACAAGGGCCCAAGAGCCTGAGCCCAGCCTGGGAATTGATAGCATGTAAGTTCCAGCTCTAGGCTTTTTAGGGCTGCTTAAGTTTGGAAAAAGTCTTTTAAGCGTGGATGCCTCAGGTTCAGCTGCCATACATACCCATGTTTCTGCACCAAAATACTTGCACTCAGTTTCAAAAGAGTGACTACTCTGGAGTTCTAAGTATAATTTTGGTCAACTAAGAATATGAAAAACCTTCGAGAATTAGACTACTTATTTCAGTAAATTAACTAGGTAGCAACTGTGAAAATGCAGATGTTAGACATTATTTAGCTTCCTGGGCTATAAATGGATATAATTTTTACTTACCTGACAGGTGTGTCATGAGAATTAGCTAATATTGACACTTTGATCTTTAAAATGCTTTGCCAAGTATTAATTAAGGAAGGACCATTTTGCATTTAAAATACCAAGTATTTTGAAGTTGAATTTGTCTCCATCCCTCTCCTAAAATGGTAAAGAATCTACTGTTTATTTTTCTACATATCCCTCAGGAGATCATTTCAGAGAAACATGAGAAAGGAAGACTGACATGTGGGTCTGTGTTTCAAGGAGGATGAACAAATACTTCTAAATAAATAGCTGTGTTTTGTTGCAAGAATATTCTCTCCTGTGGGTCTACAGCCAAACCTGTAGACTTAGCGAAGTGTTACTACGTTAGGGAGAAAGGTCACTCATAACCTCCAATAAACCACATTTTCATAACTAACCTACAAGTTTTTTTTTTTGAATGCAAGTCTCAACTTTAGAAGTATGAGAAGTACATAGCATGTTTCAGATATTCACGTACTGCAACTACTGGTAAAGTGTGGCCTCATTTCTCTATAGAGGGAAAGGTGCCAACTTATGGGCAAAACTATTACAGTTCATCTGCAGCTAGTGATATGAAATATGTACGAAGCTGTGCAACGCTTTTGTTAGGCGGGTCACCCTGTGGGCTTCTGCCAGAGAAAATGGAGAGCCAAGGCTTGTCTGTGGAGCCAGCTCTCTCCTAGTGACTCCATGCTCAATAAGGGCAGGATAAGGGCAGGATTTTCACTATGGGCACTCTTATTACAAAGATCTAGCAGCAAACGCAAGACATTTGGCCTTTACATAACCCAGTGAATATAAACCCAGATTAGAGGGAAATAAAAGATTGTATTTGATAGCATGTGAGAAAACAACAACATAAATAAGTCTCCAAATAAGCTGCTCTACACACCCTGAAGAAATCATTATGCAGGGCTTTCCTGTGGTTGTTTCTGCTGCTGGTTACAGCCTGACCCGGTGTCACAAGCTACTCATGCTGGTAGTGCAGAGCTGTCATCTCTCCTGGAGCTGAAGTATTCTCCTTAAAGTTAGCCAGGCAACACAGGGAAGACAGAGATGCAGGGAAAGAAAAAAAGACAGAACATAGGTACTGGAAGAGATGCCAGAAATCACATGCATGAAGACAGATGTAACCCATCTGTAGAGCCCTTGAATGCCCTTTCAGTCTGACAGTGGCAGAAATTCTGTGGGAACATTTTGGAATGCCACGTACTTGCCCACTGCCAAAGGCACACAGAAAATACTGAACAATTTTTACCTGTTTTGGTGACTTAAGTCTTATGGATCTAAAGATGTGTCTTATAGGTGATTCTGGGGACTTAAGTCCAATTGATTGTCATATCTAGAATTAAAGTTCCTTATGTGACTCCTTCATGATAGTCTCTATAATGGGAGACTTTTTCCCTGTTTCCCTGTTTCACTTCATGCACAGCATAGACATTACTTAATGAACTAGGAACTCCTAAATATTTATTTTTCTCCTGATTATCAAGTGTGCCTCTATGCTTTATTTACCACACTGTCCAAATGTTGTTGAGAATTATTTATAGCATTCACAATATAGGAGCCAAGCTCTTACAAATGATAAATAATTTTACAATAGCCAGCTGGATCTTGAAACTAAGGTGGACATTTTTGAGATGGACACTGGTTTTGAGAAAATATTTCATAATTCTTGAAGTCTAAAAAGCATCTCCATAGACCTTCCAGGAAGAACCTGCCTACCAGCCAGCAGAGCTTAGTGACAGCAGATGACATGATGTGGTCCCCACCCTTCACGAGGGTGTTTGAATCAGGCTACTTACAATGCCAGTGCACACATTTTACATAAGAAATACTGCTGAGAACAGTGAAAAAACACTCAATGCTACATTAAGAACTAGTTCCTGAGATTGCAGATTACAAAATGTGCAGCAAGAACCCAATTTTGATATCTAATTAGGACCAAGTGTTCTTCCCCTCATCCTGTGCACTCTCCTGCCTGTGCTCTACTTGATGGTGCCTGCTCCTGATTCCCTAAGATACACACTCCCCTTCCTCCTCCTTGCAGTCCCTACTTCAAGATTATTTTGATGTATCATCAGCATAATTCAACACAATTGGCTGTTCGTCATCTTTACCAGTCCATTTTATGTTTTTCCTAGCCTTTCCTTATTTTTTAAGTGGAACAAACCCCTCACTCTCTCAGTTTCTTTTCGCCTCTTTATCAGGTAGAGAAACACAGCAAGCCAACATTTCACTGGATTTATCCAGCATCCGAGCTTGATCTTTCATTTCTTTGAAAGGTCAGTCCAGAATTTCATTGGATGAGAATGAGGAAGAGCAAGTTTATTCCACTTTCTGGCTTTATGGATAACCAAAGCCAAAATCCTACCAGTTATCCTGCTGAACCATTATAATGTATTCAAGCTCAAGTTTCAAATTTAATTTTCAATTTTGACTAAACCAGAATTTTTTAATAAATATTACTATATGTGCTACACATCAAAATGTATGATTGTAAGAGGAGGTGCTGGATCTCACAGTTTCAGGGCTCTACCTCCAGTTTGTGAGTGGCTGCAGGTAAAACCACTGCTCCTCTTGGCTCTCATTAGGTCCT
>WEIT01012966.1:46393-123407 GCA_013389985.1 Dryoscopus gambensis
CAAGCTCGGCCAGATACTAGTAATGGAAAGAATCAATGCACAGTCTAATCTGTAAATCTTTAAATTAGGGTACAATGTTGTCAAATCTGACATTTCAAGCAACCCTGTATCAGTAGACAACTCTAAATAAACCAGACAGCACTTTGCAATGCTATATGCAGGTCCTGCAGTTTTCAGTACTACTGGTCAGCCAGTAATTATTGAAGACAAGTTTATAAAACCTAAAAGGCTAGAATTACAATTGTCCCAGCTTGTTAGACATTTAAGACATAATCACTGTCCTGTTTAACATTAAAGTCATTAATTCTACACTTTATTCAGCATTTGGAAAGGCTTAGCTGACTGCTTCCAAGCTCATCAGTCAGGCTCTGGGAAAAGGAAGGTGAGATCGTGGGAAAAATGTAATATGATAAAACACTGGAACGAATCCGTGGTAGCTAGAAGTTCCTGACTATCACTGCCCTGCATATCAGAGCCACTCAAAACCTCCTGGGGAATGACTTGCAGAGACACAGCTTTGCCTCATACACAAATATATACATACAAATACATGTGTGCAGGCATACAGTTAGTTTCATAGTATTATGAAATACAGCTATGGAAAGCAATTACTTTAGGAAAAATAATGAGGTATTCACCAGCAAAGTAACAGTTATAAGAGGTTCTAGAAAATGAACCAAAGCTCTTATTGTTAGAGAACTATTGACTGCAGGTTTGAAAAAGTGACCTCAAGTGAGCAATGATGCACTTATCCTGGAACTTGCAGCTGCTGTATTTCACTCTAAATTGAATTGCCAATCCACAGTGCAATCTTTTTCTACTATAACCTCACATCTTTGGGGCAAGTATACCAAAAAATACTACATATAGGCTGCATTATTCCAAGTTAGACTAAATTCCTCTGGAAATGGAAAATATGTCCACATTACTGAATTGAAGAATCCCTTTGGGTATTTATACAGGAGTAGTGGTTTTTTTATCTTTTTAAGGGCACTTAGTGACAACTTCATACTGTCATTTTCCCTGCGAATAGTTTTTAAGCATGCAAGTGACTAATAGCACATGGCCCCATTAAAAGCATTTAGGTACATATAAACCTATAGACCCTCATAATAGATATTCTATACCTCACACACATATGCACGGTGGTCAGATCCTGCATTCTCACCATAATAAAAGTGGCTGCCAATTTAGCATGATTTATAATATCACCAATGTCAATGGTTTGTAAACATAAATAATGGACACATGCTGTGAAATACTTACATTCACTTTTCCACTAAGTCTTCTTCCCTACAATCAAGTTATTTTCCAGGACAGTTTAATCTTCTTACTAAATAAAAGAAGGCAACAATTAAAAATACATTCATATGCATTAAGCTATGTTTAATCACATTAAATTTATGAACTTTAAAATATTGATTTAAGATCATCAGTAGTGTAATATAAACATGTAATTTGTTTATACACAGTCAGTTTTATTACATTTTAAACACAACTTTATCATGCCATAACTTTCTATCCTGAAGCTAAATGGGGCAATGTTCTGTATTTCAATAGCTGCTTGGATAATAAATCATATGGACAGTTGCTCACAGATGTACAACTAATTACTGAATAAGTGAGACCTAAACTGATGTAGTACCAGAAAGAATGCCTAGCATTACAGATGGGTTACTGTATGAGTTGGTACTCCTCTAGCTAGAGCTTGAACATGCCCTGACCAGTGGCAGTACTTGGCACCTCCCATGACCAAACACTTAAGAATGGAAGAGAAACAGTCTGTCCTTTTAGGGAAGGATAAAATACCATCAGATATTTTTTAACATCACTGTATATGCCAAAAAGTGATAAAAAGGGTTCATGTAGATTGGTCAACATAAATGTGAAGATGACAACTGTCCTCAAAAAATATCCCAGGCAACAGACATAGTGAGTGTTGTATGCCTCGACCTGTTCCTTACACAGAGTTATTTCTCAGTTGCTTTTAGTAAATTCACAATCAAACAGTTTGCAGCACAAGCCAACACATGCACTAAAAGAACACTGCATGGCAGTTCCCAGGGAAGAGAGACCTGAACACCTGGAAAAAATCCACCACCTTTTCTCCAAAGCCATCTCGTCTCAACTGAACATGACTTTGAGACTCATGTAACACTGGCTTTCAGGAAAGTAAGACACAAACATCAGCAGGACTTTTATTTTCCCTTCACATTTCTTGACGCTGCCCAGTCCTAAACCTAATTTATTTTGCTAATGTTCCATGGGATTCAATTCTCTGTGTTCATACCCTATATCCAGCTGCTTCAGGAAGATGTTCTTTTAAACTATGTAAATTCATCTCTTTGCAGGGAAAAGCTGTTTGAGGGAACAACCCGCAGTTGGTACAGGATGAACATTGATGCTCAGCAAAATTGTGAGATGAGGGCTATGGGAGAAGAGCTGGGTGAGATATTTAAACCACAGCTGCATGATACAGCCTAAGTGGAGAGTGCAGGATTGGACTGAGGAAGGTCATAGGCGGGAAGCGTAAGTAGAGCAGCCAACCCAAGAGACAAACAGACAAAATAATCAGACTGTAGGACCAAGGTAAAGGGCAGATTTGTTTCTACGTCTTACCAACAACAGGAAAAACAGATCTGGTGTAAGTTAAACATGTAAAGGAAAAGAAAATTCAGAAGTAAAAGGAAGTGCAAAGGAATGTGAACCATTATCATCCTGTCAGCAGCTAAGAAGGAAGGAAGTGGAGGTAGTCAGCAAGGAGACAAGACTTGATCCTGCTGAGAAGTTTGCTTTATATATCTGTGTTGTCTCTTTCCTTACGAGCATTTTTGCAAGCATTGCTGAAGAGTAATTTAGGCATGTCTTGCACAGTTGGTTCATCTCCCAACTTTGTAGATGCCAAAACTGAAGCGCATGGAAATTAGTATTTGGCTGAGCCTGGAAAAGAAATCAAATGCTGTCAGCCCTAACTGCTATGTCCAGCCAGCTACACTCCCAGTAATAAAGGTATTAGTAAAGGTATATCCCTTGCTAAAAACATCAGAAATGTATTGAGAAAACTGGTTCAGCCATAACCCAGGACCTGGCACAGAATCATCTAACTACTTATGTGGCAGTTCTCACATGGATACACCAGGCATTTCAGTTTGTAGTTGGTAATCAGCTGTGCCAGAGAATGATGCTACCAAACTGTATTCAATTTTCTGTGTTATAAAATTGGAAGCCTTTTTTATAAGAGGCTTGGGACACAAGCCAGAAATCTCACTCACTGTCTCCCTATGTATTCAAACTGAGTCATCAGATTTTCCAGGTTTCTCCACTCAAATGGCACACTGCTTTGGATGGACACAGGTGGTACCATCTGCCACAAGGCTTCTTGAGTTTGTTTGGTTTTGTTTCTTCCTTCTACCTCCTGCTCATAGCACAACAGCTCTTTTTCAGCATCTTACACTGGAACTGGTCTTTCATGGTATGGGTTTGGCCAGCTGGCCAGTCAAAATGGACTGCTTGAATGTCCAAGTGCAAAATTTTGCAAGTAGATGACATGCTGCCCTGGCACTGAAACTGCCAGGGAGATAATGGCTTCTGAAAACAGCAAGGAACCAAGCGTGACACTCAATTCTGCAGCGCCTAAAGCTGATGCTGCTGTAAGTACAAGTAAGAACATATTGAGTTGTTTTTCCTTTTTTTCATTTGTTTTTTAATGTTTGCTTCTAGAGCTAAAAACAGATCATAAACCATTTTTCTTTGAGGAAGGCTTTTGTTTGTTTGTTAAAAAGGGCAGGCACTAGGTCAGGGATAGAAAGTTGTGCTATCCGGTTCCCAGACACAAACCTAATTCCCTTGAGCCTTCAGCTATATGTAACATATGGAGCAGATACTCTTCATATAGACTTTTACGTGCCCATGGAACTTTTATCCGGCTGTTGAGCTAACAAGAACAGTGCCCTTGATAGGATGGAGTACANACTCTAAACACTGCAGTGTATTTACATCTCTAAGTAACCCAGTATCACACTACTACACTCCAATATCTGGCCAATGCATTATCTTCCCTCACCTTTGATCCTCTAGCTTACATGACTCTTGGTCATCCCCACTCTGCCCTCTCCACCTCCTTGACCACAGACACCAGATTCCACTTGTAGCACATGAGCTCCTGAGTTTTATTACTGACTTCCTTTCTCCTCTGCTTGGCTTAATGCTATTCTCTTGGCTGTCTCTAGACAGCACTTTTTTAGAATGTGAGGACACCAACTTTTTTTTCTGAAGCCTCTCCCTTTATTTTGACAGCAAACGGAGCCAAGGCCAGCCACCTCCATGCAAGGGACCTATTTGTGCAACCTGGTGGTCTCCCAGTGATGCAAGATGCTCCCCATGTCATGAGCATCACCTAGTGCAGGGGACAAGATACAGACCAGCATTACACAGCAGAACAATGTTTACTCTTAGTTTTCCAGGAATTTAACATGATACTGGCAGACCTAAATTTTTAAATTACACAGTGACCTGGTTTCATCCAGAACAGAATTAATTTTTTTTTGCAGTAGCTGTGAGGGGGCAGAGCTTGGAGTTGTGTGGGTATGTCTAGGTTGTTATTCTATATCATCCACATCATCACTGGGGTGGGGTGGGGTGGGGGAGTGAATAAGGGAATCTTACTTCTGGGAAGAAAAGCGTGGCTTCGGTCACACAAAAGAGTGGCAGGTTGGCTGTTGTTCATTTTCTCAGGGCTGCCCCATGTCAGGTTGGTTGGTGAGCATTTATTTGCATGTAAATCACCATCTATTTGTATACTTTTATTATTAATATAGTTGCTCAAACTGTTCATTTTTGTATCTCATTCCCGTCTTCAGTAAATTGTTTCTTATCTCAACCTGTAATTTTCCCTTTTTTGTGTCTCCAATTCTCAACTCCATCCCCAGAGTGGGAAGAGGGAAGAAGGTGGGGGGAGCAAGTGAGTGGTTGTTTGGTTTGGGGAGAGTCCTGGGGGCATGGAGGGGGGCACTTATCTGGGGAGCGCTGCTCCATTCCTAAACCATGACACTCAGAATTCAAAATTAACCAAAGCTCACAAGTTCCGTTTTCCCTTCACTTTCCTACTACTTCAAAGTCCTAAATTGATATTACTGTTTGCCACTGTTCTCAATTCTCATACAGTCCTCTTTTGCTTTGATCCTTTGGCCTCTGTGGGACAGGGAAGAGAAGAGGCATAGAAACATATGGGAAAATGAAGGAGACTGCCATCTGTGTTTGTGCTCACCCTAAAAACCAGTATAAACACAGACCAGTTAAACTAGTTTGCATGCACCAGCAGTTTTCAAAGTACTGAAGTACCTCAATCATTTAAAATACCAGTAAGCATTTCAATGACAAGAATTGTTAGGAATCCTGTGTTATTCTGGAGTTATGCAGACTTACAGGTAGCCCCGTGCTTGCCATGAAATATTCTACAGCTGCTGCTTTGATTTAAAACAACCCCAGCAACATCAACCATCCCCTCTTCACAACGCAGCTGATAACTACTAACTGAAGAGCACAAAAATTCACCAAAATTGTTCTATGACCATTACTGTTCAATCAAGGTAAATGGTGCGACATCCAAGGACACTGCTTCAGAGCCTCACACCTCAAAAAAGAAAATCAGTATCTGTTATATTATATTCTCCCTTTCATCTTCATGTCGTTGAAGGCATTCCACAGGCAGTTTTACTTCTGACAGCACTGATTTTCAATCAATCTGCTCTGGCCTGGATTTGAAATAGGATACTACATGAAATTGGATCCTGGTAGCCTCAAACATGCCCGGGCTTGCACAGGAGGTTAAACAAAAAGAAAAAGAAGGGTTTTTTTAAACACAAGGTGCTAGTAAAACTGATTTTAAAGTGCCCCTTCATTTCTCTCAACTGGAAGTAATATATTGCCTCTATAAAATCTTTTATATCAAGTTCTTGAAATTCTTTATACAATGCCATTGGTGCACACCTCACCTTAGAAATATGTATTTTAATAGTCAACCAAAGTGATACAAACCACCAAAGTAAGACTACTTTAAAATGGGTTCACTATCTTTCCCCATCTGCCAAGCTAGGGCCCAGTTCTGCAGTTTCTTTCATCACATAGTCAGTACTCACACAAGAATTTGAAGGTTTACTCCCTGAATTACAGAATGCAGCCTGCCTTATTGGAAAAAGGAGCAGGCATGACAGTGAGAGTGTGAAAAAGGAGAAGAAAAAATGCAAAGTGCAGGAAGGTAAAAAGGAGCAAAGATTGTTAAATGGGGAATGTGGCACAGATAAGAGAGAATAAGAGACATAAGGAGAGAGCAGCAAATGATGGTGTAGAATACAAGAGGAAAGGCATAAAAGAATGAAAAGCTTATCCTGAGCACTACAGGGCCTTAAATGCATTTGTGTGACATTGAACAGAGAAGAAAGTACAGCAGGAAGTCGAGAGATGGGAATTTTATTTTAACTTTTATTTAAAAAGTAAAAATCATCCAAAGTTTACTTCTCACTCCTTTGTCATCCTGCACTGAGATGTTCGTTCATCTGAAGTGGGGTATGAGAGGATGTGAGGACTCCTGGCACAGTGAGCTAAGCAAGCCTCGCCTTAGACCAGCTGGATGGATCAGTGAAGTTTCTCCTGTCTCCTTTGATAGTGACTGATTTTTCCCATGATAGCTCATTGCACTGCAAATTTTACTCTTCTGTTTGTTTCTAAAAGTGCAAAAAGGAACCACTACAAAGCCTGGCTGGAAGCTTGAGTGCAATTTCATCTCCCCCACTGAGAAATGTATAAAAATCACAACCTTCTCATTAATACAACAGTGGCTTGGCTGTGCCTCTTGCTGGACAGATCAGAAAGCATCACAGCAATCCAATGTTATGACACCTGGAATGTCTCATTTGTCCATCAAATCCAATGAACAAGGTGAATCTCTGCCTAATTACAAGCAGTATGAGAACACTTCCCTCCTTCAAATCAGGCAGAAGGGCTCTTCTCATCTTCAGTGCCTCTCAGAGAGTCAGCTTGACTGCCTCCACACTCTCCCTTGCTTTCTCTGTGACCTGTCTTCCTAATCTGGAATCCTTCAGAGCTGGGAACTGGACCCCCTGCCTTGATTCCCATCATCTGCACTGATTTATGTTAGCAAGCCAGGCCAGCTGGCCGCCTGCACACCCAAAGAGCCCATACACCCTGATACCATGCACTCAAGAAAAAAAACAAACCAAAAACCCACCCAAACCAAAAAAGCACAACAGTCTACCTCGGCTTGGCCTGCCAGGTCAAAACTTGCTCTCCCCTTGTGAGCTTAATCTACCTGCTCCTGCTGAGCACAGACACTTCCCTGGCTGTAGGTGCTCTTCTGGTGGGTGAACCCCTCTTCCGCAAGTATTTCAAAGGTATTTCTAGCCTGGGGAAGGGTACAGGCTACTGTTTCTACTTCCCTAGGAAAGATACATATGTTGACACCTTTTTAAAAAAGAAACCATTCCAAGCAGCGATAGGAGCTGGCTCGGGCTGATACTGCCGTATCTTGCAGAGCAAGTCACAGCAGGCTCTGTAATCGCCGGCTCTGCAAACACTGATTCACCCCCACCCCCTCCACGGGACCTTAATTTGCCCGGTGCTCCAGAGCAGAGGATGCACGCACCTGAAAGTATTGACAGGGAATGGCTGGGCAAACCCCCAGCTGATCCGATGGTTCAACCAACTTCAGTTCTTCCCTTACTAATAACCACCTTTTTTTTATTTCTTTGTTTGGTTTTTGGTGTGGTTTTTTCGAAGTTTTTTGTTTTTGTTTTTTTCTTAGGTGTGGTAGGTTGTTTCCCTCCCCCGCCCCCCCAAACTTCTTTCTTTCCTGCTTACATGGGGCATGAGCTACGGGAATAAGTGCTTGTTCAGTTCAAGCACTTTTTTTTCCACCAGCAGAGCAAACCACGTTTGGATGCACACAAAGGGAAAGGCAATATTTATAAAGGAAGTTCCCACACTTCCTCTTCAAACAAATCACTTCTGGCTGGTTTTGCAATTACAGACCTACCGTAAAAAGGGGGTGGAGGAATAAAAAAACATTGGGTATATTATTTCCTTTTAAAGTCACTTCCTTTTGAAAAGCAAGCTTCCAGAGAGGAAGGAGTTAAGCACTCAGGACAAACTGTCAAGTTTTCAGTAACTAATTTACTCTTCCTGTAGGCCTGGAGGAAATCCACAGCTGCCACAAATATTCCTTGCTCATTTCAATACTACTCGTTGTGAAATGGATTTTAATGGCCAAGCAAAGGCATCCAAACCGCAGATGTAATTAAAGGCACTGAAACTGGCTCCACAGAAGGCTGGGAAGTGCCCCGTGCCCTGTCTTGGGGCAGATGCCGTGGTACAGGGTGGCAGTGATACCAGGACACCTCGGCCTCATCCTTGTCACGGCATACAGTGTTTCTGCTGAGAGGACAGATCCTGCTCGCTGGGAGGGCAGCAGGGCTTATGACAGACGACGTGCAGCAGGCGATGGACAGGGAGCCAGGAGCGTCCTGCAGTCGGGGCTGGCAGCTGCCTGTGCTGTCAGTGAACTGTGCACACCAGCACAGGGCCTCCGCAGGGCAATGCTGCGTCCATCTGGAAGCATTTGCTCTCGCCCAGTTTTCATCCCATGCCCTGCTCCCTGGGTTATAAAGCTCTACCACCCCAAACCCACTTGCCTGTAGTACTACAGTGTTAAAAACCTCTTCATCCATGGGCAAACTGTATTCAACAAGCTAATTTCCCTCCACACAGAGTGGCTAAAGTCTGCAACACACTAGCATAGGAAGTAAAGATTTTTCTGACAATTCACAATAATTCAGCTTCTTATTTGAACTGACATACCTTAATTTCCTCTGCAGTGAGTCAAACTACTAGTCTACCTGAAAGGTAGTCCCCTGGTATTGAAATCTGTATTAGATCTGTACCCAGCAGAAAGAAAATAAAGTTTTCCCGAAACTCTTATCCAAAGCGTGGGAGGATGGAAAATAAGATCAGCATACCTTGCTAAAAATAGTTCTCGAGATAAAAGACATGATTGCTCTGGCACTAATGTCTCCCTCCTCCTTCCCTCCCTCCTCAGTCACAGTGAGGTGCAAATGCCTTAGGAAACTCCCTGTCCCTACTATGCACTTTTTTTCATGTTTAATCTTAGATTAGAACACAATTGGATTTGGACTTGATTAACCTTTCATGCAAAAAATTCCCACACTTTTGAGTTACTAATTTCATTTGATAACAGCTACAGAAAACTAGCTCCATATTTTTGAAATTAAATCTCTGCCAAATTCTGTTTTCTGGTGCCAGCTGCTCAAAATAAGGCTAAAAAACTTCCCGAAACAATTATATTTAAATTATTAATTAACACCACGTGGAATATTATGATTAAAATCAATTAGTTTATGCAAAGGTATCTACAAGCCTGAAACATAGTAACAGTGAAAGAGATTCTTTAGTTGATTAATAATTAATACAGCTTTTCATTTGTTTCACCTCATATGCCAAGTAGCACAAAAGGAAAGTCATTAATGCAAGTGGATCACAGAGGTAACAACAGCAATCATTGCACATTTATAGTCACTAAACTGTTTCAGTGAAAAGTTGGCAGGACCAAAAATACCCCTGCAATATCAGGTTCAGAACAAACTAAAATACAGTTTTGACCATCTGGGTGAAACAACAAAGAAAAGCAAAGCAGAGCTGCCTCCTCAGCTTGTTTGCTGTAGGTAAGCAGCAAGATCTGTCATCAGCTCTAAGAACTTAGGTCCTCTGAAACCTCTGTCTTCAGATCTGTAAGATTCATGACAGTGGCTCATCTCACTGCCCTCCCATTTCTGGAAGCAAAACACCATGGTTTGGCCAATTACCTCCACGTTTTTACCATGAAGTCATGTGATTTTATACCCACACACATACTGTTTCCTCTCAGGCACCAAAAGAAGCATTTTTCTAGTCTGACATGCTCCAGGTTTCTTGGCAAAGCACAACACTTCTTTAAAAAACAGTGGATTTTGGTAAACAGTGTTCAGATTTCCTGGGGATTACCAGAACTACATACTTCTTATTAAAATGTGCTCCAGTGACATGAGATGATGTCAACGGAAGAAGAGCATAAATCATTAATTGCTGCAAAATGAAAAGCTTAGCATGTGTTAATTTATAACATTCCTTAACTTGATTATTTGGGTTGGAATCAGCAAGCAGTTGCCATTATGCCACTGGTCTGACACTACTCTGCTTTCATCCTACTTAACCATTTATCTCCAGATAAACCTTTACACTATTAAAAAAAAATGTTGAATTTGTACATGTTTGTTTTTATTTTCAAAATTACTCAGAGTATCTCTCCAGAGAAATGTCAGAGATTAAAAAAGTATCTGTGGTGGGAGAACACTCACTGCCATTTAAATGTTGAGCTACAGCAGAGCACTATGAAATGACATAGGCGTTTGATCAAAGAGCTTCCTGTATGCCCTGTTAACACCTTCTCTGTGTGAGGCAACAACGGGGATATTTTCACACTGTGCAAACACTAACTTTGCAACACATTTCTGCTCCAAATAGGAGGCTTACCTGCTTCCCTCAATACACAACATACCTTCTCCTTCCTCATTACATTACTCTTGCTGCCCTTTTTTTGTGCTTTTCCCCATAGCTTCCTCTATATCCCATCAGCTGAAAATAGAATCAATAACATTAGACTTGAACTTCCTACCTCCTCACATTAGCAGACTCAAAAATCTAGACAAAACAAACTGTCCCATTTCTGCATTATCTGTGCAGTGACTTCAGAATCCAAAACCCTTCTGGTCACTAATGAGAAATGATGTGGTTTCCTTCACGATAAATGATGCAACTTTCTCCAAAAAAAGCTTATCCAACTGTGATGCACAGCCTGCCTTGCCTGGGACTGTCTTGTACGTGGAAAAAAATTCCATGACACTCATCTTCACCTACCCCATAGGGTATCGGAAATGAAAGATTTTCCATTCTGTGAATGACCTGCTTTCCTTGCAGCACCTCTCCTTGCTGGGCCAAAACTTCTACACACCTCCTAATTCCATGCCTGCAACGAATATGCACTGTCACCAACCCGTTAGCACATACTTTTCATATCTTTCAAACAGATGGTAGTTTGGGGATGAATTACACTTGGTTTCACAGTCAGCCCAATCCCAGGCACAGTGTTATCACCACAGACAAAAGATCTGCTTCATTTGGCCATAAAGGTTTGCTCTACCTTTGCACTGATAAAGTACTAAATGGACAAGACTGTGCCTTAAATATTCCCCAGAGCAGGTAGACTTTTTAAAAAAGCAGCACTAGCTCCCTCCACTTAAAGAGAAAAATGATCTTTTGGTTGAGAAATGCCCTCTCTTTTGCAGTGTTTGGGCTGCTGGTGGCTGCAGAGCTGCATGGAAGACGTGTGAACTGAAAGTGATGTCAGAAAGGCAATGCCATGGTCTTACTGGCACGAAACTTATTTTGTATCCTATGTTGAAGGAGCTTTTGACATTATAGTCTGGACCATGCCTGCATTATGCTTATGGCCATAAACTGGCCAGTTTTGATTTCTGGGTCTCAGCAATAGCCAAGTAACTACAAACAAGTGGTTTTACCTCTACTTACAGAGTATTATAGTGAAATGGGATCCTGGGTGAATGTGATGATTTCCCCCTCTCTGTGAAGAAGCTGCAGTTTTTCTCAGTATTTCCTCTCTATAGAAATAGTGCACTAGGAAACCACTTGCACTGTGGGACTCTCAGAACCCCATGGCAAAGCCATCTCTTAATTGGCACGCCTATCTGCCCATCTCACCCAACAGAAGAAAGCATTAATCCACATCTTCAAGAATTCAACAGTCATTTAGGCAGAAGGTCAGGTACCTAATGGGCTGTCAAGTTCAGGCTGTCTGTCCCTCCATCTTCCTGGCTCCTCAAGTTCCCAGGCCTTGACTGAGGGTCCTCAGGAGCTGGGTACTTTGTTTTCCTGCCAGAGCACTATGAAGGCTAGAGCACAGGTGACTGCTTTGCAAATTTAAGTTGGAATGACATATTCTGGCTTCATTAAAAGAGAGAGGGGAAAAAAAGCAGCCAGGAAAAGGTACATAGCAAGGCCTGAGAAATATACTAAGGATGCTGTTTGTCCTGTATTACTGGCATACTTCAATAGAACGTGAATATGCATTGTGCTTTTTGATCCAAACCTTACTTTGACTGCTGTAGTTTTAGGATACCTCACAGCAAGGATAACTGTGTGTAAACACTGTGTAGTGTAGAGCAGTATTAAATATTATATAGAGTGTATATATATATATAATATATATATATATGTAATTATATGTATAATACACACTAATATGTTTAGTAGTACTAAAGGTAGAGAGCATGATTGTACACATTCCCCAGGCCTTTTTCAGTGCCATGAGTTATGGAGAGAGTTTGAAGACTACAGTCTGGAACGCAGAAACATTGCTACAGCTCCCAGAAATTTCCGGGAGGTACACAAAGAGGAGGGAGCCCCTTCCAGATTCGCTGGGACACAGCCCGCTGCGCATACTTGCTTTTGAACAGCCTCGTAAAACCAAAACATTTTTTTCCAAACAGATCACAGGTCACGTAAGCTTCCCAAGGGATATATTGGTTACAGATGTTTTCATGTAATAAAATATTCCACTCAACTGCAGTATTTCTAACTGATAATGCTAAAACTAAATTACCCTTGTCTAATGGTTATGTCCTTACCATGGTAAACACTGGCTCATTTGTTACCATTTAGCCACACAAAATTTATTTCTTTATATGAGCATCCACAAAGATAATGTATTTCAAGTTTGCAAGAACTACTTGAACTTTTCAATAATATATACTTAAAATTCACTTTTTTTGCATATTTTTGGAATAGATTATACCTCTAAGTTTCAGCATTACCATATAAATTTGCATTTAAAAGTTATCTCATTCTTTAAACATGAGTGATTCTAATAATTTTCCAAGATTTAACTCTTGAACTTGGAATATTTAAGAAAAATCACTCGACTGTCTGAATGGTATGATACTAATAATGAAACATTCAATTTGATGTCCTCCTGGCAGAGTTGTTAGGAAAGGGTCATTGTAATGGTACCTCTAAAATGACTGAGTAGTTAAAAAAAAATTAAAAAAGGAAAAGGGGAGAAGGATATAACTGTCTCTACTCAAAATATGCTTACAATATAGCACTAATGATGACGGCTATAAAAAAGGAAGAAAAAAAATTGAAAAGGAAACTTAAGTAGTCTTTGACCATAACAAAGAGCTTCCCTCAAACCAGGGAAGCTCATGCAGTTGTATGGGACTACATCTCTATGAAAATGATCACCTTGGCATTTTTATGTAAAAGATTAGATCATTAGGCTTGAGATATCCATTCACACTGCTCTCTTTGGATCATCAAGCTACTTATGCCTGGATTTCAAATAGAGGCATTAAGAGCAATGGAACGAAGTGACTCTTGATGTCCTATAACTGTTTCTATGTTGCCACTTCACAGACAAAGTCAAGCTGGTCTGATTACGCTTCAGTAAGACTGGAAACATAGCAGGGGCAGAGTATCCTCTGAAGGGGGAGACATAAGCCACTTAGCACTACTGGCATTATATCAAAAGTAGAACTTGTCTATTTTTAAGAAAATGTGGGAGTTAGTAAAAATTGGAAGTAGGCTGTCTAGACTAGATTAAAGAAAAAGAATTCTTCTTCAAACTCCGCAAGGCCATGATCCAGGTATTCACTGCTTTAATGCTAATGTTCTGTGTTTGGTAAAATATTGTATCCTTTCTGAGCTAACTGCAGTCACCAACCTTGATAAGCAATTTTTGCAGTTATCCAATTCAAATGTATGCTTCTGCTTGGTAAAGTAAGACATCATTTTGTACTGCTGCAGTGGTCAGAAGCATGCTTTAATGACATCCTATAGGGGGAAAATATGGGAGCATTTCCCTCCACTCCTCCAACCCAACTGAAAGGATAATTCAATCTGCAGCAAATCACTTGAGGAAAAATTTAATTCAGATTGATGGAGATGCTTTCTAAACACAACATGGCTGAACCTGACCTGAATACACTGTTTGGAAGAGGAGGACTTTGCTTTGGTTCCAAGCAACATGCCAGGAAAACTTTACTCAGCTGACATTTTTACCATAGGCCTGCTTATCTGCCTATCACTCTACTTCTCATCAGCATATTTGATTAACTGTGTATTTATTCTCAGGCTGATGCAGTAATTAAGATTGCTCCCATGTACAGGAGGCAACAATGGTTCTCTGATGGCTCCGGCATTCGGGAGGGAGGTTATGCAGCACATGAAATGAAAAGCAACAGCCCTGTTCTCATGGCTCAAGATAACATCCAGGATAGGAACACAGCAGTGCTTTGTGACGAGTCATTCCCTTTCTGAAAAAAAGTACAATCCAGTTTTTCTAAGCAGATGCTCTCACACAGAAAACAGAAGCCTGATCTGATGATATTTGAATTTTTTAACTGATTTAACAGTTTTTAGGGTGGTATGACTACACAGCAGTAAGAGCAGTGAGTTCTGTGCAGTAGTGACTTGAAAACATATGAGTCTTGGAAACTCAAATACTCCTTTCCTCTTCCCTTAAAGAGCCTTTAGCATGGTAATCTGGCCTAATTGGAAAAGGACTACCTTTCTGGAATCAGAATCGCCTGGATGCAGAAGTGGACCTGATCTGCCAGCACTGCCCCCAGGAGCTGTGTTCCTGTTGAGCAGCAGAACACTGCCTATCGAGCACTGGCTACCACAGTACCTTCCAGGAGCTTCCCTTTCCCTTTGTTATTTTTGCTGGCTGCCACAAAGAAACCTCAGCTAGCCGACATTACTCCCTGGTCAGAAAATCCCTATTTATTTTAGTGCATGAATAATGTGAGTAGCAGCAAAAAGCACGAACAGATCAACCTAGAAGCTCATCTATGGGAGGGGATGTAAGCAAAGCAAAACTCTTGAGAGGTTCTGCAATTCCTGATTCACATATGAACATAGAGCTTGCAGGGTGAAAAGTTATTATTTTAAATCCATTTTTTGGTATGTTTTGTGATATCTTTTTCTTGTCCTAGTTGTTAAGGAGAGTACCCAGAATGCATAGCTAACTAAGATGTCCAGTAGTGTCATTTGTCTGTTGCTCATCTTCCTTCCATCCCCAGCCTCTTCACCTAGGCAGTCAATACCATATTCAAAACCACACACTGGCTCCCCTGAATTTTTCAGTTTTCAAATAAATGCCCAGTTAACTCACTCTTTACTTTAAACCATTGTATGCAGCAAAATGCTCCAATTAAAAATGGAATGTCTATTAATTGAAGCCCAAAGATTCTGTTAAGGCAAGCTTCATGAATCCTAAAAATAGAAATGCATTCATAATTTTTTCCTCACTTTAATTAGGCTTTTTTTTTCTGGCTTGAATTTAAATATCCCTCTGCAGCATCTTCAACTGCATTGCAGTAGTAGGAACCCTGCACACAAGAACCACAAGATGAAAGATGACTTGCCTTTTCCATTCTTCCTCCGAAAGAGGAGTGTGAAATGGAGGCATGCATCCCACAAAACAGAAGCATTGCAATTAAAGAGAAGAAACATCAGAAAATGGGACTCCCAGAACCAAACAAAACTGCTCGTTGATTTGTGTATAGACAGATCTTGGTCCTTGTCTAATCTGTAGTCTCAAGTGATGTGGAAGAAAACAGCACTGTGGCAGTCAAGGTGAAGGTGATATAACTAATGGTATAGCAGCCAGACTAAGGGCAAGTCAGTTCAAAGTGAGCTGAAAAATACGCTCTATGTACCTCTTTGAATGACATTACTTATAGCAGTCACAGAATGCAAGGTCACGCTTCTTCAAATACAGGTTAAACTTGTAATATGGTGAACTAATCTGGAAAGCAGTGACTTGAAGGGTGACTTCAGGGACGCGGTGAGCTGCAGCTAAAACTCTGGCAGGGATGCAGCGGCTAAGATGATGAATGAGATCTTTCAATACCTGAGCTAGGGGAAGACACAAAGCAGAAAACATCATTGTAGCACTTCAGAGGAGCATTACTAGGAACAGACAAAGCTGCAGTTATCCAGGTCAGCTGGGTAGTAAGCAAAACAATGCTAAGTAGCAGTCATGGACCTGCTGCCTGCTTTGCCTGTGCCTGAGCCGAGCTTCCTCCTGCTACTGCTGGCAGAAGTGGCAATGGGAGGAAATGCTGCATCAGCTCCTTCCAGTCCTGGCCACAGCTCTATCTTCCTTCCCTCTTCCAGTTAGATTAACAAGCCCTGATCTTCAGCATGAATTCATCTACCCTCAGTCCTGGAGCAGCAAAAAAATCAGTTTCTCTTACACTGCTGAGATGCCCAGGACTGGTTCTGTCACTTCATACAGCGTTACTGAAATGATTACAAGCATACATGGCCATTTCTGGCACCCACACTGCACAAAACACATTGACAAATTGGAAAGGATTCAGGGTGGAGCTGAAAGAAGGATTCAGAGTAAGGAAAAGATGTCCTAAAGCAAGAGCCAAGAGTAATTCAGTCTATTTATTTTCACAAAGAGAAAGTTCAGGATGGCTTGATCACAGTTCATAAATACTTACATTAGTGAGAGATTTAATAAAGGGCATAACAAGACACAGAGTTGAAAAATGGAACTTTGAGATAAAATTCAGGATAAAAACGAGGGGGAAGCATTAGACATGAATGCAATTAAGTCACTGGAACCTTTCACATTTGCATGCAGTAAATTTGCCATCACCTAAAGTCATTCAGAAAAAAGAGATTGGATGATTTTTTAAATTGGTATTATCTAGCTCAGGCAGAACTTTCAGGCTAAGTGGTGAATTTGTATTAGAGTATAATACTACTAGCTGACCAAACTAGAGGAACACTATGTTATAAAATCCATGAGCACATATTTATTTCTTGAGTGGGCCTACAAAATCCAATTTGTTTCTTTATCCGCTTTAAATGGATGCACCAGTTTTGCTGAACCCAATCTGAACTTCTAACTTGAGCATTCTGCTGTAGATGTGACAGACAGCCAGTTTCTTTCTCTTCAGACACTGGAAAGAAGCAACTCAAATACCTAGGACTGAGTGCAAGTGAATGCAGTGAATTTAAAGACAAGATACACCTGTAAGTTTTAAAGCAGCTCCTCTAATCCTAGGGTCTGAAAGCACTGCCATGCTTTCCAGGGGCATTTACAAGCCACCTTGGATTATTCCAGCACGTGGGATTAGACAGAGGGCAGGGATTTACCACCCAGAGCTCCTTGACCCTGGCCAACTCAGTTATGCTAAGCAGGATGGTATGGGAGGCATCTAACTACTTAAGCACTTTTTGGCCACAAGGTAAATAGTTTCACCAGGACTGTGACACAGAAGGACTGGGCAAAGCAGGATAGCCTGGATATGTCCAGGCTTAAACTAGTTAAATTCGAACCTTTGAAATCCACTGTAAAAGCACTATACACTTTAGTTTAATAAGGGAATTAACATCCCAGAAGTGATATTATGTGATGGCAGAATTTCCCATCAATCAGTGAGCTTTAGGAATGATGCAATTGTGTGGATAGGAGACAAACTTAAAAAAGACACATTTCCTCCTCTAATTCATCTCCTCCGATCAATTGTTTACAAATCCATAGTCCTTTTTCTCTCTACCAACATGAGAGGTATTTACTGTTTTTATGATCTCAGAATGGAAAAATATTAATCAGAAACAGCAGCAACTATTCCTTTTTCTTCTCAAATCTGTGTGGCATTAAGTATAATTACATAAATAACTGGAATGGCAGAAACAGACAATTACTGGCTTTGTATGGGTATTGGAAAAGATTATACTGTTTTTATCATGTCTCTCAAATAATGGGTATCTTCCAAGTCTACTGACAAGAATACTGCTTGCTGCTTTAATGCTGATATGAAAATAATCTTGTGAAAATAGTGAGAGGGTCTTTCCACATACTTTCCACCAGGAAAGATTACTTAAATAAATGGTTTAACCTACTATTGACCTAAAACCTAGTTGCATAAACGTTTTAAAAATTATTATCCATCCTGAGTAGATAAAAGTAATCTAGTGAAGTCAAGGATAACATAGGAAGTCCCTTAATGACAGCTGCATTCTCTGCAGCCTCTATTAGCATATGAATTTTCTACTGGCAAAGCAGATTGAAATGAACTATAAGAACATATGCATGTGATAGCTCTTCCTCTTTGTAAAAGACTGGAAAGAGACAGATACACATAAAGGAAGAGTGAAAACCTGCAAAGAGCTCTTACAAGAAGAGCCTCAACTATTTTTGCCCAGTTTTTCCATTATAAACATTGCTATATTCTCTTTTTAAAACCAGTAATAAAAACTACAGAGACCATAAGGAAGTTAAATACAGAGGTTGTGTCTAGCCATACCTGAGTTACCATCATGCCAAAGCCAATAAAAACAAGTGCATACAGCATTTGCTCCTGTCTGCTGAACAAATACTCAAAACCAATTAAGACAATTAATTGGGTATGGTTCATCTACTATGCTCTGCAGATACAAAGCATTACAGGCACCCCACTTCAGTGTGAGCAAAGAGGACAGTGTGCTTATCAAGCTTAACAAAGGCTATCTATCTTAGGAAGGCTGACAGTGGCTTCACCTACTAAAAAGTCTCCTATTTTTAATAGGCTGGCATTGCAAGCAACCCGTCCACTCTGTGGTGTGTAATGAGAAGAGTCTCTCGGGTGTCTCAACTTTCCTCCCCTGCAATCAAGGCAGAGATGCCAGATGCAAGTTTGGAAGTCTTCAGCATTTTGTCTGACAGCATAAATGTTATGCTTTTTCCTGAACAGCAGTCAACTGGTCTGCTGCATGCTTTCACCACCTGCTTATATCAGGCACGTAGGATGGGATGCTTGTGCTTCAGTGACCAAGCTGGCAAGTATCTAAAGCTTTAGCTGCTACAGGATCATCCAAACCTTTGGGTTTGTGGGTTTTTTTCCCAAACAGATCACACTTCTGGCATTTCCCTTCCTCACTTTAAGGAAACATCACCTTTTCTACAGACTCAAACAGCAGCACGCCGGATGGAAATAGTTAAGATGCTGTTAACATTGTCCATGCAACTTCAAAGGGATGCAGCTGCCTCAGGAGGTGTTTCCTGGCCATACACCTGCCCACATAGTGCAGCACTAAAGACTTACGCTAAAGACCATTTTTTCCATACATGCAGATCTTTATCCCTTCTACTTCCTTTGGGACAGGTCTGTTTGTTTTGTTTTTTTTTAACCATTACTAAATTCATAATCTCACAGCCACACATATCCCCACTTCCTGAAGTGTTAAAAGAAAAAAACAAACGAGCTCTTGATATTTCTGTCAATAAAGACAGACTCAGGATCAAAGAAATGAAAATGTTAATTATGGTGCACTCTGTAACACCTCTCTCCCGAGCCAAGTGCTCTGATTAAGTTAACCATCGTGCTAATTATAATAGTGTTTAGCACAGCTGGGGCCAAAGAAAAGCCATCTTCTAGCAGACCATGGTTGCCGACCTCAGAATGAGATCAAACATATGTGTACTGTTATAGAAACTTGCCTACCATTCACTGAATAATGAATTTTAAATACACAAAACCATGTTCAGTTTCTTTTGTTATTAAAAAAAAATTGTGGACATTTAAAAAAATTGATGTAGTTTTTTTTTTTGGTCATGAAAAAATGCTGGAGTCAGAAGCTTATTGCACAGGAATTAAGTTACTGTCTCCTAAGGGAACATACAGCAAGATAACACATCTTTGCAATTTAAAGGAGAGCCCACTCTTCTGCGTTTTCTAAGTCAATACCATACGGCTGTGAAGTATGCCACTGATGAGAGAGGAAGGCCACTATACTCTATACTTTCATTTAAAATGGAATGAAGTAGCATGCAATTACTGGCAAAGCCACCTGCCACACTTCAGTAGCACATTTAGATGGAGAATGGGGGTGATAGTACCAGTGAAAAATGTCATTGGAGTGTAAGTGAAAGTTAATCCTTCCCACCAGTTCCATGGAGGAGAGAAAAATATAATAAATCAATAAATCCCTGCAGCTCAGAAAATTGTATCTTCAGTGGATGCTCACAATCCTTGCTCCACACAGCATAATTGGAAGAGATTTTTAAATGGTTATGTAGTTATAACCATATCTTTCATTCATCACTTCCCTCCTTGAAGAACTCATCAGCATTTACTGGCAGCACCTTCCGGTGCACCTGCTTGAAGGATAAGCACTACTTACCACGAAGGAGCTAAAAGGTAAGAAAATTGCCTTAGATTCAGTATAACTCCTCAAAACGGCTGTTTTGTACTTGCTCAGTCTCCCCGAGAGCTTGAGTAGCAGCAGATGAGCAGAATGTTTTTCAATATGAATTCAATCATTAACTCTGAATTATACAAGTCATATAAACACAATGAGGCAACTAATGCTCCTGAGTGGATATGTACTTTCCAGATTCCAGGCGTGTTCACAGTATTCCTGTTTCACTGCACAGACACAGCAATCATTGACACCCTTATTATGGGCCACCTTCCCATTCATTTCTCATGTATTGCATTGGCTCACTTAATTATATACACACACACATATATATTTTAATAAATACAGCACCGTTTTATGCAAAGTGGTAATTTGAATTCCTTACTGCTTTGGTAGGGTAGGGTGGTAAAGGTTTAAGTGAGTTTAATCCACTCTCTGGGGAGAAAGGCTAATTATTGCTCTGGTTTGGAAGGTAGAGAAGAGAGGTTCCTCAGAGGGAAAACCCAACAAATTGGCTGAGATGTTAGAGAAGGTCAAAACCTGGGAACAGCACCCTTAACAGAGTGAAGACTGTGACACAATGGAGCATTATTAAACCTCTTGGGCAGGAGTCAGTGTTATTTCCAGGGTCTGTGGACCCTCTAGGAGGGTTCATGATGAATTTCAGTCTGTCACATGCATTAAAGAAATTTAGCAATACAGTGAAAATTAGGGCATTTTATTCCTCTGCTTTTTCACCGACATGCTTGGATGTATGACCCTGTGATCGAGTATAATCCCATCTGCCTCCTGCCTTCCTGGGAGTCACAGATCCTTCTAGATGTGTCTGCTTTACTTCAGCACCCTGCTCTGCATTCCCTTGTATGGATGAGGGAGATGGGTATGGCAGGAGAAACAGGGAAGGAAAAGTGATCTCTCTTTATCTGCCAGTCCCTCCCTCCCTCAGGTGCTAATTAGCAATGGCCAAGCCCTGTGGAAAGTATTACAGGGTGTAAGCAGAGATTACAACTGGCTGGTGAAGAGCAATGTACAAGAATGGTTATTTGGCACTTAGGATACTATTCACTGCTGCCCAGTTAGGGTGACAATACTACTTTATTTTGTATATATCTTCCAATGCTTAGGTAAGCTCGAACATTAATTTGTACTTACAGTTTGCATTTTACAGCAAATTAATTTCCACTCTGTGCATGCATACTTCTAGGACAGGTGGAGAAAAGATTATGCAGTAGATACTCATGGTGATGTGTATAATAGGAAAAAATAGTGGAATAAAAGAGGAAGCAGAAGACTAAATTGCATACTATAAAATATTAAGACAGATAGTTTCCTGGGAGGACTTTATATAGGTATTTGCATTGCCTACACCCAAAATGCTCAGGAATTACAGGTCATATCCTGCCATTACTTCTCCTATAACCCATTCCAAAGCACTAAGAACCTGTCAATAGAAAGTGCAAAGCAAAGTAAACAGATCTGCTTAGTTTATTTTTGCTGAGTTTTATTACAACAGCGCCTTTTGATTGAGGAAAAAATGTTGCTGTAAAAACCAACACTGTTACATACTATCTATCTCTTTTCATAATAAAGTAATTAGAGGAGCAATTAAAGCATGGTCACCATAATATTTGGATTTGGCTGAGATTTAGAATATTAGTTACAAAAACTTTAGCTCTTGAAATAATAATCAGCTAATGATACATGCTTCACTTGGGAGTCAAACACTCAAACTAAAAGCTGATGTCTGACAAATTGGAAGTAATTTCACGTTGAAGTAAATTAAATGAATTTCCCAGATGTTGCTATAAGAAGAGACTCAAGGAGGTGAAATCAAAGTCACAGCAGATGCATTCAGACACTTACCATAAAGCTCCCAAGAAGGAAATATTTTAAAATGAAACTGTGGGAAGAGGAGAAATAAGAGGCAGGAAGTTTACAATTCCAGTGATAGTCTTCATCAGAGCATCTTGTGGCTCTGTGTCATTTCACAGGGAGTGGTCCACATTTGTGTATGGGAAACCCTAGGCAAATACTAGAGTGAAATCTGTTTTGTCCAAGGGTGTTGGGTAGTCAGAGAAAGCTGCTCCTCCCTTCTGAGTAAGGAGAAAGAAGATAAAAACCAAGGTCTATCTTTATTACTGTTTGGTTTTCAGTACCTTGCTGTGGCAGATCTCAAAGTACACCCAGGATTTGGAAATCCCAACTTCTCCCTTTAGAATAGGTTTTCCAGCACAGAGAAATACATATAATTGACTTGGGCAAATGTCAAAAGCTAGCGGCACCCTTGCATGAAAACCCTCTGGAATACTTTTCCTTCCCTTCTTACCCTATTATTGCCACTCCACTTGAATAACATCATCTTCTACCATATCCCAAATTGAGTAAAGAGCCCATAGGTCTAGGAGGACAAGGAGGAAAGGAATTTTACAGTTTGGGGGATTGTATAACCAGATCCCAGAGGAACCTATACACTCACCTCTCTCCACTGTCAGTTGCAGAGGCCCATGCACTGGGTGCACAGACACAGCACTGCCCACAGACCAGCCACGAGCGCTCTTCCTCACACGCAATCATCTATTTTTCACATTCTCTGAAGTTTTATCTCTCAGCCGTTTCCTCATCCAGCTCTTCCTCTAGATTCCTAGAGATGCTTGGGTTACTATTTGTCCTGGGTTACAGTGTATTCTAATACCATCTTCATGAGCTGTTGAAACCAGGTGCAGCAATGCTCCCTGTCTCCTCCCTCCGGACTGTCTTCTGTTAACGGGCCGTCAATGCCTTGCCTCATTACTCACCATCCCATTGTGAGATGCTCCTCCCAGGGGGAACGAGCCAAGCATTCCCTCCTGGATATAATCTGCGGTTTGGAACAGCAAAAGCAGCCTTACCTGCTGGGTTTCTAGAGGACAAGAGCTACACAACCACCACTGGACTTTCTGAGGAGGATCAGACCCTTTCTACAAGATCACCGCTTCAAAGAGTGCTGCAGCTATCACCCGATCGGACTGCTACCACCACCCTGCCCGGCAGGGTGTCAGGTTACCCTGACTCCTCAGGTTAAACCAGTGTTTCTGTATTATTGCTTTGCTATATATATATATATATATATATATTAGTAAAAGAACTGTTATTCTTATTCCTCATATCTCTGCCTGAAAGCCCCTCAATGTCAAATTTATAATGATTTGGAGGGAAGGGGGTTGCATTTTCCATTCCAAGGGGGCTCCTGCCTTCGTTAGCAGACACCTGTCTTTCAAACCAAGACACTGTTCCTTCCAAATGATGGCTACGTGAAAGAAAGAATACTCTCTCCATATTTGACTCCAGTCTCCACTATCCCACACAGATCAGGGTGTTACAATGTGGGATTGCAAGGCTTGTTCATATCGAAATAACTGGCTATGCTCACCTGTTTTATTACTGTAATATTTTCCTTAGCTACTTTTTTGTTGTTGTTTTTGCATGTTCCACCAAATTATCATACAATAAATTAGAAAAAATATTTTATTGTGGTGATTATGTCAAGTTTGTCTTCTTATTAGGATTACAGATTTTCTACAATTTACTTGGAAATCTGCTTTAAAGACCAACTGATGTTAACTTTTAATGCTAGACTAAGAAGAGCATCTATTCCATCTTCATCTGGTGACCAAGGCAGCATATCAGAGGGGAAAACCCCCAAAAATACTTGAGAAGTGCAAGGGAGTCCAATTTTTAGGGGGGGAAGAAAAACCACCTCAAAGTCTACAATGGAATACCATTGAAGAAGAAGCAATAAAATCCCACGCCACCAATAATCTTTGACAGTCATGTAAGAAGCTCTATATTTTGGTGAGGTTGTTACTGCTGCAACACTGACTTCAGATTCTTGGGACATAGTGATTTTGCTCTCTTAACATTTGAAAGATTGAGAACTTTCTAGATTTGGTACCTACGAATAGAGGATTATAAAACAGATTGTAAACTTCAGATGTATATTTCAAAATGTTTTGGCAGAAAAGTTGAGACACTGCTCTATAAATACCTTTCCTGTTTCACATTATCTTTCTTTGGGTATTTCCAGTGGTATAGCAGTAAGAGCTAAACCACAATGCCAGATTATGACACTAGCTCCTCCCTTTAACTGCAAAATAAAAATTATTCTGACCAACTCCCCTATTTTTGAATATATAAGGCAGCGAGAAAAAACGGTTCCAGATGAAGCCTTCACAACACCTCCAACTCCATAAATATCAGCAATCCTGGCAGGTATTGAAGGTCCCTCCTGTGAGACCAAACTCCTGGCCAATACTCATTTGTTTCGCATTGCTCAAGCATAAATGTGAATTATTTGTGTTTGAAACAAACCCTATATTGCAGAAGTGGCTCATTTCAGTGTTCCACAAAGGGATGGAGGGAAACAGCCAAAACCCTCCATTCTGCTACCCCTCTTTCTTCTTTTAAGACTTCCACAACCTGCCTCAGACCAACGAACCCAGAATTTGTCCAAATCGAAATAACTGCTTTGGTCCACTTTTTAAGAAGGAAAGCTAACCAAGTAACAGTGAGTATACCAGCTTTTTCTCTGGGATTCTCTCTTAACACATTTTGTTGATGAAAGAAACCACATTGTTTCCACATATTTCATTCTAGTGCAGCAGTTCAGCAAACAGGCACAAGCCATTTTCTCTAATGGCACCTGAAGCTGAAAAAAAAAGCAGTTTTGAATTGGAGGAACACACATGGACACACAGAAAAGAAGACAACAAGACCCCTAAAACATTTCACAATACTATACGAATTGTTTTGTTATCTTCAAAGTATGGAACAGTGCCAATACTCAATGAAGCTAAGCCATATATCAAAATACTCACTTTTGTCATTCTAAAGCTCCTAAAAAGAGGAAGCCCCACACTTACCCATTTAGGATAATGATGTTATTGCACAGTGTCCTCCTCACTGTCATACTTTAAAAGGAATTAAAATAAATCCCAAAGGAGGATGTCACTGAGNCCTTTCATATGGAATAAGGGGGTCCTCTGAAAGTTGTTATGAGCACACCACTGTACATTGGATGATAATGTGACCTTTCCTTCATAAAGGAAAAAAGAAAATTTTAGTCTCTGGTACCAAGACCTATAAGTGCATTTCCTTGCTTTTCCTAGGCTACACTAAGTTCATACACGTAAAGGAAGAACATTACTCTCAGATAAGAGAAAGATGAAGGAAAACAAGAAAAAAACATGAAAACTTTAGTCTGGACAAACAAGGGATTCATTTTTACCTCCAAAAAAAGGTTAAGGTCACCAGACTAGTGCTCACAGTTTCTCTCAATGGGGACAAAAGAATACACCACAAAGCCAGTAGCGCATGTATCACAATTGGCAGCTGGCTTGAAAATGGTCGAGTTCAATTGACTATGAAGAATGAATTACCCTTATGTTTGAACAAAAAAACCCCTCAACCTGATCTCACCAGGCCAGAAGCACAACCACATTCCAAGCGCAATGTGTGACAGCGCACAGAAAGCGAATTTCAATTTATTCTGCACATTTGAGCACACACAAAAGCCTATATGGTTCTCACTAAAATAAAAGATATCTTCAATCATCTGAAGGAGCACAAAGTGATTTAGATTCTTACTCTCATACAGAAGAAATAACTCGTGCTTGTGCTTCCTCCTGGATCTGTGGACTTAAGTCCCTTATACCACTTTTCATATTTATAAACAACTACCAGTAGATTAAAGATCTTCTCATATTCATTCTACACTCTTTTTTTAAATGGAAATTTCTTTGACCAAGTGCAACAAAACATTGTCTCTGAAAGAGCACTGCAGATACACACCACTTTGAGACAGGACATTCAGATGTAACTCCTCAAAGTTTGCGTAGATTAGCTTAACAATGTTCTCAAAAAGGAGCTATAAACCTTGCAAGAAGGGTAGCTTTAGTGGCGGCAGAGGTTTAACAAGCCTTTCATTAATGACCAGTGTCTTTGGGGTGCTTTGATGGACCTTCAAGGAGCAGGTGTTTCTGCTGCAGCTTTTCTCCCTGCCTTTCTCAGTGTCTGGCACATTCTCCTCGCATACCAGGCTGGCCAGTGAGCTGGGCTCATCCACCAGACCCTGCTGAAAGGACAGTTATGCACTATGAGACAGTAGGAACAGAATATCCCACAAAAAATAATTCACAGGATTACCTTTTTTTGCATTCACAAGCTTCCTCTTCTGTATTTCTGTGTGAAAAGGTGATTGCAGTATAAGTGCGTGCAAGGCAAATGTGGCATGAGATGTTTCATCTGGACCTTATGTAGGACCAGTTCAGGCAAACAGAGAAGAACAAAAAGCTTGATAGACAAATGAGAACAGGTATCTACTTAATATCAATTAAGAAAAGACACTGAGGAATTAGAAGAGGTCTGCAATTAAGGGGTTCTAATGCAACCACTTTATTTTGGTGTTTAGACCCCTACCTATGCAAGACTTTCCTAGCTGGAACACCAGCATGCCTTGCAGAGGCTACTGCTTATGTTTGAGAGAGACTATCAAACACTTTTCTGAATATTATGCAAATAAGTCAGAAGGGGCTGAGAGACAGCAGGATTCTAAGAATACAGTGAATTAAACATAACTGAAGTGCAAGCAACAGAAATCAAGAAACAGCCCATTTGCATCCGCTGTAGGTGTTTATGAAAGAAAATTATGTCAGTGTTATGTTACAGGAAGTGTTCTGGCTTGATTTATAATTAAAAGGGAAGCTTAATGCATATAGCTACTTTAAAATTATGTACTCAAAACTTTGGCAAACTATTGTTTTAATTTAATTAAAAGCCAGTGATCTTACTACTTTGCACAGAATCTGAATCTTGAAAAAACCTTATAAAATCAAATGAAAATTTGAAATTCTACTTCCCTCCAGCAAGTGTAATTCAAATGCTATTACTAGTTTTTTGCTGACATATAATCTAAAGGCAGGACAGAAAGGCTGAAAAAGAGTGCTTGACATGAAGCATAATTAATCGTAGTTAAGTCAGAAGCTACCAAGAATTGCACTCCTAAATATTAAAGAGAACATTAACTTAGTAACAAATTTCAATAGGAAGTATTTTAGTGTTTACAGCCTGCAACAAAATAATTAAGAACAAAACACACTATAGTAATATCTCTTCTCACTGCAACTCCTTTAATAGGTACATTTTTTTTTTGTTTCTCTAATAAAAAGATAATAGCACTTACATGATATTTAAGTTTCTGTAGAAAAGAAACCTTAAATGAAAGTGAAAGGAAATGCCTAGATAGAATTTGTCTCACTACTTTAAACATCAATTTTTCATTAGGAGAGGCAATAATGGTGCCAGTGGCCACATTGCCTCCCATTAAGTTCAGAAAATTATTTTGCAAAGTTAGAATGTCCCTGTGAGTGACAAAGAGGCATTAGGTCTCTCCTCAGGAGTTACATATGAACTGCATATTCCAGCGTTACTATAGAAAATCCATACTCTAAAAGACATGCCACCACAGCCAAAGGCATGCCTTGCAGCAGAACAAAACCAAAAAAATCAGAACAAAATCAAAATCAGAAAATAGATCAGTAAGTGTTAACTAGCAATTAGACCACCTTAAAAGATGTAGGAGAAATACTAAGATATCGTGCTGACCAGAGCAACACAGTTATTCCATTCTGGAGGCTGAGCCCTGGCTCTGTCATCTTTACAGCCTTCACCTCCATGTGAGTTACTACAAAAGGCAAGTTGCATTCTAAAAGGTATTCTTTTTTTTTTTTTAATGAAAGACACTGCATTGCTTTCTCTTCCTCTAGCAAATAGCTCAGAGCTGGAATGCAGAATAAATGTCTCAAAGACTCCTCTGTGCTGCAGGGCTTAGCAGAAACCCAGCACTCTCAATATAAACCAGATGTGTCACAACAAGTTTTGGGGGGAGAGATGCGTTCGCTCAGGGTCTGAGAGTGCTCAGGAGGGACTCTCTCTTACAATACAGGCACAGTAACAATTAGAGAAGGTGGGAGTAGGCTCAGCAAAAATTTCCCAACAGGACTGATGCCTTTCTTTAAAGCACCCCCATCATTCATTCTTCAATACTTTACAGGGCCGTGATAAGAGGTACACAGCATTTAGCTTGCTGTTAAATAAAACTTTCAGAACAGAGAAGGGCCAAGAACCCTAAACACCTTGAAGCTTTTCCACAAGGGCAAGCAGGGTAAAGTATGTGATGATTTTGCTATGAAAATCTGGAGTATTCTCAGGTTGACTATGATCTTCAAGCTGTTTTGGCCTCCCCAAAACCAGAACACAGAGGCCAAATTTAATCCTGGGTAAGTACATCTTACTAGCTCCACATAATTCTGAATTATTATTCTCTTATGACGTAGACATGCAAGGCACTTAAAGAATATGTGTCTGCCCCAAGCAATCCAAGAATCTCATCTAGAAGCAATTAGGAGTAGGCAAGTACTTAGGGAAATTAGTCATTAGTTTGCAAATCCAGACTCAGAGAGTCTCTCAGTTACAAGACTCACTTGGGTTTAGTTCACTCTGTTTTTCAGGGGTTTTTTCCCTGCCTTTTTTTTTTGTGAAAGAGCATAGGGATAATGCTGTACAATAGCAGAAATTTGGAAGTACTTGCATAGATCACCCCACAAAAATTAGTCTTCTTAAATGATGTAGAAGGAAGAAAATGTTTGAGAAAAAAAATTTCTAAATGAAACAGAAGATAACAAAAGAAAAGCAGAATAGCAGGAACGCTCAAACCCAAAAAAGCTGGAAATCCAGGGTGTAGACAGATGTCAGGACAGAATGAAGCAGGGAAAAAGAAATAAATTTCTTATCTCCCCCTCTGCTTAGAGTTTCAAATTTCAAAATAACATCCAAAGGACCTCTGCTCCAGACAATGTAACAAGCACAAACACCCACCTGTATCAGGCAATCTCTGCCTCCAAAAACTCTTTGCACGCATTTCAGGCCAAAGCATGGAGAGCAGGCAATTAGCTAATGAGAAGCCCTGTCTATAGGCAGGCACATTCCAAATCCTGCAGTCGTTTGATGCAAATACACAACTACAGTGTTGCCAATGAAGATGCTAAACGAAAACCACTACCCTGCTGTGTTGCAGGCTGAACTCGACTTTCTTGCCTCACATGTGTCTATCAGCTCAGCACTACCACATCATCCTACTTCTTCTTTTGCATAAAGGGGAAGCTTGTAAATATGCTAGAGTAATGCTGGATGTATCTAGGGGAGATCTGTGGTTTCCCATGGGATCCTGAGCCTGTTTATGGGGTTCCTCTGTGTTGTGGTAACGGCAGCTATAGCATAAACTTGAGCAGTACTCTGCTACCGGCCAGGATCCCTCAGCTGACTCAGCCTGCAGCAGGTTACAAAATGTGGAACAGTCCATGTGGCGTCACAGTTGGAGCTTAAAAAAGGCAGGTGGGTAATTGTAAACTGTGCTGGGTAATTGGTGGCCAAGTGGGCACGAGAGCCTGTCTGCCAGGAGGAGAAACTTATATACTTGTAACATTCCTTATCTATTACTTCACCGAGGAGCTGAGACCAACCAAGTGTGATCCAGGCTGTAAATGGGCCACGAGAGCGGCTATGTGGATATAGTGGAGGGAGGAAAAATTTTAGGTCTGGGAACAGCACCCAGGAGCCCACATCCTGTATGCCACCACTCTCCAAGCTGCAGGTTTTGGGAATCAGTCAAGCATCAGCTGATGTGCCCCACTGGTGCCAGACATAGATGGGCATATATCCTTTGGCTCCAAGTCAGGCTTCAAGCTAATGTCATCCTTTTTTGTGTCAAGCAAACTATTTGTTTGGAAGGATGATGTGGAAGGAAAACGGCAAAAGAGACTGAAGGGTTTGGCACTGTCAAGCACACATGGATATTTCATGCATTTCTTAAAGACCATGCTCATGCCTTGGCATGCCAGGGAGCTCACAGTGCTCACTCTGCAGAGCTGATCCTGATACACACTGAAGGATGAGTGAACAAAAGCACACAGAGTGTGTGGGCTGAGTGACCAGGGGAAGCACATAAAATGATTTTGGAGAGGTCATGGCGTTAGGAGACGTTATGGTCTCCAGCAAGCAGGTCATACACCACAGCTGGGACATCCACGCTCACTCCTTATGCTGAGGACATGAGGCAGTAGGTTGAGGGTCCTGGGCGCTCTCAAGAATTGGGAGCAGGGTGGGGGGAGCCTTGTTCAGGTCACCAGTGTGATCCAAACAGCAGGGAGTGGGTGTGTCTGAAAGCACTGGACAAGTCACCTCTCTGCTTTCACTCCCCCACATATGACACGTTTTGAGCAACTCAAAAGACACTTATGGATGACTTGTCTGTTCAGACAAATATATCGTAGATGTCCTGTCAGCAGCCCAAGAAGACTGCCTGCTGTTATTCCTGTCTGTGGGCAGATGACGATGACATCGTTTAGGAGACCCACTTCTGGCATCAGCTCTAAGAAATGTATTCCTAAAGAGTCAGTCCAGCCAGGCAAGGCACTCTGTTAGCTGCTAGCTATTCAGGAGGATAACAAACTTCCTAACTAACTTACAAGTGCACATATTCAAAATTTCTTATCAACGAGGCTTGATGTAAAACTAGAGCTCAAACAACATGAATAATAAATGAAAATGACTTGTACTCCTACACTCAGCAGGGCCCAGGGCTTTGACTGAAACTTCCTTTCTTCCCAAGACTTTGTTTCTCTCCCTTTTGCTCTGTATCCCAGTCTGGGTTAAATGGTTTTGCTATGCCAGAGTAGAAAACCTGTTCTTACAGCTTGTGCTGCAGTACAGAGGAGGAGGTGGGACCGTTTTGCAGAGTTTGGAAAGATGAATGCCAAAGGACTGCATTAAATAAATACTGCAGTAAGCCTAAAGAAATACTAGCAATTATATAGCAACTAATGACACAACAGCTATAGCATCCTGGTGCTGGAAATCTGAAATACATGCACGTACACATGCATGGACAGACACATGGACACACTCTCCCAAAAGCCCATTTTAAGACATGCATCTTGGTGACTTGAACCCCTCCAGCCAGGGGGTCTGAAAAATCAGCAACAGGAAGAAACATAAAGAAGTGACAAAACTGTCAAGAATGCCAACCTGAGTATCCTGCAGTCACAGTTTTCCAGCTGATTTCTACTATTTTGGTAACAGACTGTTTGACCAGTAACATTTTGTATGTAGCTTTAAGTCTAAACAGAGTGTGAAGGGCCTGGACTACTAGAGCAGAAGGAACCAGCAGCTGAAGTTCAGGACAATAAATTTGTGCTAAAAACAACAACTACAAACTATGTACACTAGTTTTCGTGTTCTTTTGGTGTTTCTTTGCTAAGAGGATTTATTTGCTTATGTGACTATCACGTTCTGGGCAAGAGCAAAGCATGAAAAGAAGATTACAAGTAAAAGTAAAGTGAAATAGGAAGTTGAAAAACAGGTAAAACTGGATCTCAACAGTTTCACTTCATTACAATGGAATTCAGCCCATGGCTGAAGGATAAATGAAGGTAGCACACTTCTTTTCTAAAGAAAAAAATACCCAAACCTGTCTTACTTAAAGAATTAATTTGTTGATTTTTCATTCAGTCATGGGAGTACTCAACATTTCCTTAGTCAGACAAATGGGTTTGTACGGGGTGTTTGGAGAACTGGCAGATTCACATATTTTCCTGTCTGTTTAAATGGAATTATTATTATCACAGACATCCAGAAGAACTCAAAAGTCCCTGTATTCTTTTAAAATTTTTGTAATATAGTTTGGGTGGCAACAGAGGAGAGGAAAGGAGGTTGAGGGAAGCATGTGCTTTGTAATACTACATAAGGCCACAAAGGACCATTAAAAAAGAATTAAACTGTCATAACAGGAGTACCAATTCTGTCCTGCTATACCACGGATCAAAGAGCTCCAAAATTCTGCTCTGAACTGTAAAATGAGCAAAATGCAGTGTTGACACCAGTCTGCCATTCAGACCATGTGTGTAACACGTGTGCAAATCCAGGCAATTTAAATGCCTTTTGAGGTGGCTATTTTTGAGCATTAAAGAGCATGGGCTGCAGAAAAAGCATGGCATGTGCTCGGTTCCTGCAGTCTCAGGCTTCCTGCATGCTGTGGCTGCCCTTTGCTCGGCTCCAGCGCCTGTGGCTCCCAGTCCTTGCGGCGAGCCTGCTCCCGGCAGTGGGAGCGCTCGCAGAATAATGCCCGCACTTCGCACCGGCCCAGCCGGCCACTCCGTGGGGTCGGCCCTGACAAGTCCGGACGCTCTTTTCAAGTTAATTTCATCCTTAAAAGTCTCCAAAATTATGGCAGAGCAATACTATGTAGCTGGTTAAAGTCACGATTATTCCCCTGTGACACGGCAACTTTTCTAAGCTTCACCTGGAAGACCTTATTCTAACCCAAGCCTCTTTCAAACAGGAAACTTTGCGGTTTCCCGACTAAATTTTTATTGTCAGAATAAATAAAAACAAACAAGTTTCTGACCAAGTAAAATTTGAACCTTTGTTGCCTGAGTTGAAAATGATGGCAGATTTTTCTGCAGTGACCACAGCAAACTCTTTCAAAAACAACCCCCTGCAAAAATCCTTGGATAAAAAAATGTCACTTCCATTTTGTGTTCTGTGTAAGTGATAAGCAATATTACTCAAGCTCTTAACAGCTCAAGTGGGACAGTTTTCAAAAGAAGCTGTTTTTATGGTTATTACTTGCTAGAGTATTTTTAGAGAGGGGAAAGCCCAAAATGAAAACAATGAACTTCCAAATGAAGCTGCATCAGAAAGACAACAGGAGAACTGTCAGTCACAAATATCTTCCAAAACAGAAGTATCTACAAAACCACTGCAGTCAAATTATTGAAGTTCAAATTATGCATCTCTATGCCATCCACTATTAGGCAAGAAATTCAAAAAGTGCATTTTAAAACACCTTCTTTTTGTTTTTCTCATCCTTGTCTCTCCTACTCTCTAACCAAGTGAACAAACCATGAAATTATCTAGCTCCAAATCAACCCATCCATGCAATTACCTCACATTCCCCTGCAAAGTTTTATTGCCTAGCAGGAGTAAAATTAAAAGCTTTACTTTAAAGTTTGAAAGTTACCAAAAGCCCATTTTACAGACTGAGACAAAATAGTATTGTTCAAATGTACAGATTTCATTACTGATTGACGTCTCTCAGTATGTTTGAAAAGGAATAAATCAAATCCACAAAGTTATTCTGTGGGCAGGAATGTTTTAACCTAACCAACAATGAGGATCTGCTTCTCCTGAAATAACGTTCCTTTTCTACTATTGTGCATAATAAAGCAAAACTCTTGCAAATGACATTAGACCATCAGCAAATACAATTTACAAATGAAGAAAAAACCCACCACCACCATCAAAAAAAACCCCCAAAAACTTGCCAGGGTGAGACCTAGGGACCTGGAAAGTATGTGACATACAGCATCCTTCAGCCTTTTCCTTCCTTTCAAATAAAAACACAGTGCTAAATCACATGCAACTGGACAGTTGAATGAGAGGACTGTGTGTTGTAACAGGAGTGACTTCCCTCAGCAGTCTGGTGTCATCCAGTGAGGATGGCAGGAATAGCCCTCTGCTCCAGTGGGACTGTGCAGGCTGTAGGCACAGCCAGGCATGGCAATGAGAGTAGCAGCTCTACAGAGGCAAGGTCACAAGTTGATTCAAGAGGTGGAATGAGGAAACAGGATGCAGCCAGAGGTTTTGCAATTTCATGGGTGGCTGAGATTTCCCACTGGATTCCATTCTCTCCTTGCACTGAGGAGACGTGGATCCCCCACCCATGTATTGCATAGCTGCTCTGATTAGAAGGTAGCTCTTTACTTCATGATCTTTATTTTCCGTGGTTCTCTGGCACAAAATCGGTTTAATTGCACATTTGTAGAAAAAGAATATTGCTGCCATTAGAGAGAAGGAAAAAACCCCAACAAACCTCAAAAAAGTCACACAACCAGAATATACTCAATTCCATTTTAAGATACAAAACATATAAGATCTAAAATATATAAGACACTCATTTATCAGGAGACATACTTGACTGACTTTACCATTTTAAAAACACAAAACCAACTCTTTTGTCCTCAAGCAAAACTAACCTCCAATGAGATGCAGACACTACACTACACAGGCTTCTGTTCTTAAAAACTGTCTGGGAAAGTACTTTTCAGTAGCTGCACAAGCTCTCAACAAAAATACAGACCAGCTTGCTTTCTGGAGTTGGTGAATGATTAATGTAATTTGAAATCTAATCATTAACTCATTGGCACTTAAACATTTTAATGGAACTGACAAATAGGACATACACTTTCAGCTAAAGAACTTCAGTGCAGAACCTTTCTGCTGAGAAAGGCTGAGTTTCCAAACAGAAAAGGTAATACACACAAAGAAGAGTGGACCGGGAGGAAAATAAAACCTTTTAAGATGAATGACTGCAAAGTTTCATACTGCTTTTTCAAAAAGAGATTGTTTAGTTGACCGAAGGAGATGTAGTTTATTTAAATACCATGGTATATTTTGCTTGTCAATCTGTAAGTGAAGTGTAGCCTATGTTCTCTGCTACTGTGTAATTATGATTAGATTAGATGCTTTCTTCCAGCAGTGGTTACCATCTACCACATTCTTTGAGAAACTAGCGGCTGAACTCGTTATGGGAGGGTAGGGGAGTGGGGATTCTGTTGTTAAATGGTAGGAAATACACCAAAAAGGTGTTTACCTACTGGCTTTAAGCCTGAGAGATGCTAAAATTGGTCTTGAAGCTTCAATTCTTGTGTGCTCAGCAGGCAGAGGAGTGAAAGCCACAGCATCATGGCATGAGCATGAGGAGAATGCAGCTGATCATGCACTTTTCCAGTTGCAGATGTAGAAATAGGGAGGAATTCCTGCTAACTACAAAATAAAGAGACAGAGGAGTGTGTGTGAAGGTCACCTTCACACAAGGTACTCCAGTGGAGACAGAGGGTTTAAAAGCCACCCAACAAGTGAAAGCAGCTTCTAAAACCACAGACTTGAGATATGGTCAGCATATATCCACTTATCAAGTCTGCTGTGGAGATGACTTGTGATCTGAACTGAAAACATGGGCAGCTAGTGTGAGTTTTACACCCATGTGGAGTGTCCTCCTTTCCCTTCTGCCCCACAAGGTCCTTCATTCCAGAAACGAAGGAGTTCTGACCTCAGTCCTGCCCAAGGCTGGCCAGGGTCCTGGATACCCTATGGTGTCTGACCACATAATGATCTATAGCATCATTTAAATGGTAGCATGTTCAGCACAATTCAGGAGAGCAGCATTGCTTTATATAGAAAAGGAGTTCAGCACATTTTTGCTGGTAAGGCATTTTACGGCCTTTGGTATTAAGCATTAAAGGTGCTTAACTTGACTTGGAACATTCCCATTTGAACATTATCGATTAATAATGCTATGTTGACTGAGAAAGTATGGTCATACTCCAGCAAGAGCGACCGCCAAATGAAATGGGGGATCGATTAATGCGATGCAAGGCTCCTCCCACACGACTCAAGAGTACTGAGGGGCCGTGTGTTTCACCCAGTGTTTGAAGAGACATGAGCAAGCACGGCTGGTACTGCTGTTTTGACCTGGTGCCTCCATGTTCTTGCCCTTGAGTCAACCTGCATCTGCAGGAGTTGTAATTTCCCGCTATAGGAAAATAAAAGAGAGCATTTCAACATTGCCTCTCTGAGAGGAATGAGGACAGTGTGGCTGGTCTATAACAACACGCTTTCTGGCAGGATATGTGATTTGAAAGAAAATAGCATAAAGATAGAAAACAGGCAGAAGGGGGGTGAAGAAGATTTAGAACAAGAGGCACTTGAGTAGCACAATGATGAGATGCATATAAGCATCAACTTAAAAAAACCCACATCAGTACATATGGGAATGAAAAAATATATGGAAAGATACTTTCAGTCAGAAAAGACAGACTTAAGTTGATTAATTAAATTAATGCCTACCTTTCCCACCCTCTTTCCTTCCCAGTAACACCTGCAATGTTGTATCTACATCACATGCCAACAGAACAAAGTTATTTATTTAGAGTATTCTTTACCTATTAGTTTATTTCCAGCTTCCACAAAATATGAGGAATTTAGCTAAGAAATTCAGGAGAAAGGAACAGGATAGAAGACATGTGGCTTGGTATTCTACAAAATTTGCTTCAGTCTTCTGTCACTCTCTTCTGACTCTCGCCCACTCCCCCCACCTGTATATTTTACTGGAAAGGGTCCTTCTAAAGAGTTAGTTGGCATCTACAAGTCTAGCTATTAGACATTACTCCAAGAAAATGAGGCTCATTTCTCTTGCAGGCAAAACATTTTAATTTTTCCCTGATGCGTTGTATGCAGGCAGAAAGGTAGAAGACAAAATGCTTTTGCTTGTTTCCCATCTCTCAGCTCTCACAGATGGACTGCTCCACAAACAATATGCATGGAGTTTGTGAGCATAAGCTTTTGGTTGCACCATGAATTGGCAAGGGTCACTCTAATCTGGATAAAGCCATTCACAGCTCTTCAGCCTGTGAGATAGTGAGGACTGTAGGCATAAAGTTATTTAAATGGATTATTTACTGCTGACAAACCTAAGTCCCTTGATAGCTAAATATTTTCCTTGTCATCCATAAAATTAAAAAAAAAATCATATCTTGATGAAGGAAGCATACTTGATAAAGGCTGTTCATCTAGGGAAGAATATTCTAACATATAATGTTACCATATTTTGATACTACATCCTCATAAAAAACATCTAAATATTTCTGGACTCTGATCTAGTACAATAGACTCTTATAATTCCACAAAGGTGAATCTGAAAGATCAACAAGGTTTTTTTGCTTACTTTAATGAATGCGTATGAATAATGAAGGCAGCTTATCCCTATGTGCTCTGGAGGGACTGTCATCCATCAAGCCATTAATATCTGGTCAAGAAAGTTTCAGACATTAAATTAAATTCTATTTTGAGAGGATTCATCAGCTTTTGCATCTCCTCTCCTGTAAGAAACACGGCATCTCCCCCACTGATCAGCGAAGGGGTTGACAGGAAAATATTCTCTCAGACATTCAGCATTGTTAGTAGAGTGGCAGAGAGGAGAATCATGGGTTTGCATAGGCAAAAACAAGCCAGAAATCCCCTGGTAGAACTGAGGTGCAAAGCAGCTATGAAAAACAGAGGAGATTGATACTGAGAGCTTACAATTAGTGAGTTTGAGGGACAAAGGTCCCTGTTCCCCCAAGGACATTAATAAGACACTCAAATGGCATAAGTAATGCATTGAGATGCTGTACAAAATCACAATGTTTTTGAAAAGCAAAAGGGTGTCCTCTCTCAAGAGATACTCAAAGATATTATGCATTTCATTTAACAAATATGCAATATGCAGGTACTGTTCAAATATATAGCTGACTATCATAAAACTAGTTTATTAACTTTGGACATAACATTATTTTTTTACCTTATCTTTCTCAAATCTTTACTTTTCCAAATTCCCAAAAACCAAAACCAAACCCAGGAAGTACCTCCCCCCACCTCCCCCCGACACTTTCTCATTCTTTCAAGTTGTAAAGAAGCAATATATGGCTTTCTTTTCCAGTTACCCCCTTTGGAGTCAGAAGTTTAATTTCGGGGTAATCTTCTTTTAAATTAAAATGAACCTGCGCACAGGGCTGCACATACTAGAAAAGGCTGGCAGGTATTTTGGCGTATTTCTTTAAAAACAGTCAGAAATAATTTACACCTACCATTTTTTCATTTGTGTTTATAAAGTCAAATGGCAGCACTTATGTTTTAATAATATGCAATAAAGAGAACATCGTTTTCCAATGACTAGTCTAAATTAGCAACACTGCTGAACGCTAAATGCATAAATATTTTATTCCGAAACACTTACATAACCTGGAATAGCCATATTCCTGTGGTTTATAGCTCAAGAAAGCTGCACATTTATAGTTGACCTGTGATAATCAAACCACAGTATGTTAATTCTGAAATATATTTAATACTTTTTCTACTTTCACAAATACTTATGATGCCATTTTATAAAACAAAAAATAAAAATATTTTCCGTCTTAACCATGCACCCGTGATCATGAGGCTGGCTTTGAAGTCCAACATTACACATTTTTCTTTCAAGTACTGTTAGAAATAATTTGTTCTTACTTTTCACATCTGCAGTTGCAGTAGGTTTTTATCAATCCTTGGATGACAAACTACAACTTAGAATTAGGACACCTGAAAGCAGGTTTAGGACATTGAATTGCAGCGCAGTGTTTTAGAGGATTCTATTTCCCAGCAAAGCACAAAGAATTACTAAAAAGAGCTAACTTTCATGGTATACATTCAATTTGAGTTGGACATGAATTCAGATTACTTTTCTAAATCCAAATCAATTTGGAACAATCATTCTACTTTCAGGTTTACACTAACATCTTGCAAATTCTCAGCCCCAGGATTAATGGGATCACAGGAATTTCAAGGACTTCTCGATTCTTTCAAAATCTTCCTCCTTCTCCACTGAAGGAATTCTGTGGTTTTCAGAAGAGGTGGTAAATGACTCACAAAGTCCTCAAAGCAGAAACAAATACAGTAATGCTAATTCAGGATGTTTTCTTTCCAGGAAGGTGGCTCTTTTTTACTACTCAGGGCTCAGTCTTACAAATGCTTAACAAAGTCCTGTCTCTCCTCCCTCTCACACAGTGTGACAGTTCCATTACTGAAATGCCAAGAGATATCCACCTTTCCTGTATGGAAGTATATATTCAAAGGTGCCCTTTCTCTTCTGAGTAGTTTTGAGTACTCCTTTTGATCCACGAACATTTGGACTCAACAAGTAAATTTTAGTAATATTATAGAAGATATGAAAATATATAAACACTTGCACATATTTAAGGACCATTCATAATGTTTTTACAAGCCAGATTTTTTTCATATCCAAAAATGTGTTGCAAAGCATGATGTTTAATGTGGAAGGATAGGGAGGCAGGAGGAACCTCACCTTGCGGCTTAAGATTTAACCTCAGAATGCAATCAAAAATATATGGAAGCTGATAATTTATCAGAACACTTGTCTCTATTCCAAGATTGCCTTCCAAAACATCATGTCATTAGTATGTTATTCTGGGGGGAAAAAAAAAATCACTGTAAGTCTTAAAGGAAAGCTTCAGGTTTTTTTGACATTAGCTTGCTCAGCTAATGAGCTAACATTCCCTTTCAATTAATTCTCTAATTTGCCAAGGCAGTTAGCAGACATATACATCTTCATATTACCTGAGACGCCTTTCAAATTATTCCTTTCAAATTATTCCTGTGTATATACTATTTAATCCCTTTTGAGCCAGTGACTAAAAGTTGTTTTTAACCACTTCTTGCCCTTTCATCTAGTTTAAATATAACCAGCTTCAAAATAAACCTGCCCAACACACCCAGCCTCCCACTTCAATAGATATAGTTCTGAAGCTAACAAGAGCCACAGCGAATTATTACCACTAGGCTGATCAGTGCATATAAAAACCAATGTAAGGCTGTGTTTACATCCATTACACGTGTGGTTACTTAATGGGAGAGAAAGCGACTGAAGAACAAGGACAGCAAACACTACAGGAGAGCAGCAAACGCCTTAAGCCCTGGGGTGGGGGATAACTAGGCCAGGATCAGAGAAAGGAAAATAAAAAAGAGAGAAGAGGTTGGAGGAAGCAGGGCTGGGATGCAGGAAGAAGCCTGAGTAACAAGATCCTGCCGGAGGAGGTTGCAAGGAGGAGTCAAGAAGCCCAGAAGAGCAGAAAGTCCCATCCCAGCTGGAGGCGCTCCCTGACACTTGATGTTGTCCGGGCAGGCTGTTCCTCTGTTCCCAGTCACAGCTGGGCTCCTCTCCCCATCTCTCCCTCCATGTTCCTTGACAGTGGAGAGGAGCTATGGGCAGTCAGGATTGTCCCTGATCTGAGGTTTGGTCTGGGGAGTGGCTCACACAGCGACCCTGCTGACCCTGCTTGCCCCTGCCCACACAGCTCTTGCTGCAGTGCCCTTCTCTGACCAGTCAGCTGCCTCCTATTTGCATTGATTTTTTTTTTTTCACACCTATGCAGTTGATCCAAAATATATTAATTTGGCATTGAAGGGGGTTCCATTTCCCCGACAAGGGCTGTCCTGCTCAAGGCTTGAGAGTCCTCTCCACTCCAGTGCTCTGGAGAGATTGTTGACTCTACACCAACATTATATCATACCTAGCAAGTTTAAAACAAACCCAGATGTCCCTGAAAGGCTACACGATTTATGTGCATTAACAGCCTTAGAAATACATTTTAAAAGCAGGCAGGATCCCACAGATGCCTAGAAGTCCTCCTGCCTCTCAGCTGTGCTCCAATTTTGGAGCTATGGAACAAATGTTCAGAGTTGCAGCCACCCACAGGAAGCTTCACCCACACATTCCCCCTGACAGACAGAACAGTATTCAAAATCAACACCCCAGAAGCACAACCAGCAGGTTATGCCAGTTGTATTTATCATCCACAACTGTGCTGCCACAGCCTAAACTAATCATGCAGAAAAGCACTTAGTCTGTAGCTTCAAAAGTCAGCTCAGGCTCCAATTCTTAAGGAAGCATTTTGATCCTCTCAACTTCCCTCTCCATCTGAGACATTCTGAATTCAGTGTAAAATCATCGACATATTTAGCCCAGACCCCTTTGTACTCAATTCTTAGTACATGTAACCCTGGTCTGTGCCCTAACTTTTCTGGCTGCTCTGGATGCTCAGAGGGAAGCAGCAGGTTTAAGGAAGTAGAAGACCATAGCACGCCACTCTGAATAGGTAAGTATTGCACAACCTTATCAACTTGTATCTTCTAGGGATGGCTGTATAACGTGCTGCAATTTAGGTTTTACTACTGGCAAACTAATGTGCCCCAACCTGAAAACAGTCTCTCCCACTTGTACAGTACATTTACCTCATTACGTCAATTAAAATAATCCTGACCTGCCAAGAATCTCAAGGTGCCCATAAACACACAACCCCCAAGTTTTTGGTGCCATTTTCGAATGCCATTGTAAAGCTGCTGACTGCTAACAGATGCATCAAAGTATATCCCTTGTTAACATTAAAGGAGCAGTCGAAACATGTCATCTTAAACGAAAGCTTAAAACATTAAATATATTGAGACTATCTGTTCGGTTCCTAAGATTTACTGGGGTTTTAAGAATCTTGCCTTGAGTAATCATGCCCTGGGCTGGAAAAAAAAAAGAGTTCTCTCAAAAGGCAGATAACTTCTCTCATTCACTTGTAACAAAGAAAGACATACGATGTGAAATGCTGAGCACCACCAGAAAGAAAAACAAGCTCAGGAAGAATTGCATTCTCAATTACCTTTAGAGGTATAAAGATTTTTAGGAGCTTCACACTAACTCAAGAGATTTTTATCCTTCTGCCTTTTGTTTGCTTTCCTGACTTTCATTTTTTATTTTCTCCTCCTGCACCATATTCCACCCTTTTATAACTGTGCACGTTGGTTCCTGCCTCCACTCCTTGCTGGAAGATGAAAACTGAGCAGCTGCCTCTGGGTGAAGACAAAAAGTAGCCCAGCCTGTCCCTACCACCATCCCCATTTTCCTTTCCTGTGCATGGAAACCCATCCATCAGCTCATGATAGTGTGGTTTTACTTCTGGTAGAGTGCAGTTGCTTCAGGATTTGGAGTATGATCCCTCAGGGGAGTTTCTACAGCAATATTTTATACAAGCCTTGTTGCCATTCTTTTTTTCATTATTCTTTTTCCTTTCATAAGCTTTCTTACCCTTTGCTGTGTGAGTAAACGAATAAACACATCAACGATAAACAGACACTGCAGATACAAGAGTAGCTATGCAGGAGAATATCACCCTTAGATGATTACTTTGATAAAACTGAATTGGACCGCCCATTACAGGAATACATGTTTTGAATTACAAATTAAGAGACACAGTAAATGATCGATTTCTTGATATATAGAGAAGATATAAACAAGGTGATCTGCAGCTCTATAAAGAATTGCTTTTCATGTACTTCTATATATCCTCCCTTGCTCTCACTTTCCATATCCAAGCGAACAAAACAAGGACAGCTGAACTGAATTAGTGAGCATCCAAAAATATCCAGCCCATCTTTCTTAAAAAACACAGAGGGATGTTTCTAGTTTGCCAAAAAAGAAGCAGTATTTTTAATATTGTGATTCTCAAATAAACTGCCTCTTGACTATCTGAATTACAAACTACTGTCTTTGGGAGATAAAACAAAGAATGTGTGAAAATACAACCATGCATAGAATGAGCAGCAGGGGAATCAGTTGGCAGCCATATCTACACTGTCCTACATCATATTTTTACTAATTTTTATTCAAACCAATGATCTGTAAAGTCAAGAGGATTTTGCCAGAGTAAAATCTCAGTGCCTAGCATGGGGGGCTTGTTAGGCTTTTTTGTTTTGTTTTGTTTTACACAAAACTTTTCCTCCTAACTGCCAGTTTGGAGTCATCTGCAAGGTATTTTTATCTTCCAAGACCAAGCTGAAATTTTTCCACGGGATTAGGGGCAGAGGAGACAGCAGTGGTAAACCTCATGTTGAGGAATGCAAGAGAAACAAAAAATTTGGAAGCACTGTGGTGTCTTCACTGTGGTCCAGTGAAGACATATTTGAAATACTGAGCCTAGTCATTTATTTACAAAAAAAACATAGCCAAAGCCAAGTTTCAAAAAACTGCTAGGAATCCTAACTGTTGCAAACTTTTCTGTGAGCCAGGACAGTGCATGTTTAGGCCATATAATGAGTATTTACAACAGCAAAAATCTTTTCCATCATCTTCAAAAGGAGTTAGGCATCACATATGAGTGGTTTAAACTGGAAGAAGTCCATGCATAAAGAAGGGAGAACTTTATGGTTGGCCATGATCATGGGACTTCCCTCTTGCAGGAGAGGATTAAAATAGAACCACCTAGACAAGCAACTACATGGCATTTGGAGATACCTTCTCACGGATGATAGACACACATGCAAATGAATTAAGCAAGAGACTTTGTTGTTTCTATACTGTGATCATTTCTGGTTTTAAATGCCTGGGTGGTGTTTGGAAACTATGGGCAAAAGGTAACTTGGTAGAATGACAAACAGGTTTGGATTTTGAGGTAGGGCAGGGCATTAAAATAAAGTGGTATCTTCCTACCATATAAATGTAGATCTGTTTTGAGAGAAAAAAATGATTACATTGCTGTGGGCTGAACTAAATAAGCATTTGTCTCTCTTTTTTTTTAAAACAAACAAAAACCCTCCAACCACTGCATCTTCTTCTGTTTCGTTTTGTTGCCTGCCCAAACACATACTTAAAAAGACAAGGAAGCCATAGAAAGGCCATACAAGGCTCACTGGGCAGCAAGGCAGGAAAGGTGAAACAATGGCCAGTGCTCAGAAGCCTCTCTTCCAACAAATTAGCCGGGTTTATAGCTTTGAAGGACACCTCACACCGATCCTGATGGCAGGGCTGTTTGCCAAGCCTGGGGAAAGAAGATCTAAGGACAGCAGCATTTCAAGAGAAGGAAGCACTGAGCAAGTTCAGAATCACTGCCCTGTGCCTCCAGGCAAACAAGCCGGCTGGCTTGGAGCACCAGCACAGGAAAAGCTGCACCATCTCATAAAAAAGCATGAGCAAGTCAGATCGGTCTGAAATACAGGCATATACATCCCTTTTTGCTCTGCTGAAGTGAAAAGTACAATTTTGCACGTGAATCAGTGACAGTTTTTGGAAGGACTTTTCCACTCGCTCCAGCCAGCTGCTAAATGAGACTCCCAAAGAGAGAGCTGTACACGTACCCACCCGTCAGACCTGCCAGGCCTCCGCGGGGCAGAGCCCAGGGGGCTGCCACCTCACAAGCTGCTGCACTGGAGGATGCATCTGGGCAGAGATGACAAAACACCTCACTTTATCCTGTATCCAGCAAGAGCCTGAGAGAAGGAAGGTATGCAAATGGTCCAGGAAACTGTTTCCTTTCAGAAGTGAAAAGCCACAGATCAAAGCTTACTTCTTCTGCTATTACACTGTATCAGAAAATATGCCTGCAATCATGAGTCAGAGACCTTTAAATAATGTATTATAGGCCTATCACTTTGGAAAAATGCATTTCGGTACTAAATGAATAAAGATATTAGCTAGATATGTATTTTTATATATAGAAATCACTAGTTGATGTATAATGAATTAAAATAAAACACATGCAATACATCTTTGGAAAGCTTCCATATGAAACACAACCGAAAAGGCTAAGAATATTTCGTTAAGAAAGAAAATGAATAAAATTAAATCATAAACAATATAGATCCAAGCACATCAATTTACCTTGTGAAAAGTCACAAGCTAATAAAAGGAAATACATTTTGAAAAGAAAATACAGTTCAGGAGTGACTGACTGTCATCAAGACCAGTAAATCAACACAACAGAGACAAACACCAGACAATAATGGCAGGAATTAAACCAAAAGCACCAACCTGGTTAGAGGATTGAAATTCAGATATAACTGGGGCTTTGGACAAGCTCTTTCTTCAAGGGGTAGCTGGAGTGGTACAGTATTACCACTGCCCCCCAACACTTGCCATCCTTGCCCAGCACAGCCCACAGGGGAAGCCCACTAAAGTCCTGTGCCTTTTTTCACAAGATCATTTCTTTGGTCTATCAAAGAAAGTATCTCCCATTACTGTAATTCTCCTTGGGCACTGGAGTTGGTTAGAGTTATCCAGTGGAGCTCACATCACGCTGGGTGGGAGCAGCCCTGTCACAGAAGGGACAATTATGGCTCAGCTGTTCTGCCTGGCCAGCTCTGCCTGCCCACACTGATGTCCTCCAGCAGCTCAGCCGTTCATGGAGTGGACACAGAGCTTTACCCTAATGCACACACTTTTCCCCACTGCCTGCTGCAGGTTACCAAGTATTTTCATATTACAAAAAGTATGCAGTGCCATGTGAGACTAAACATAGGAGGAAAATTGCACTGATATCAGAGGGAAAATCCTTTGTAATATATTACAGATGCAGAAATTGTTGCTGTCCTAAACATTTTCCATCCTTGCCTTCTGTGCAAAGCTTGAGACCATCTTGAGGATAAACAACTTTTCAGAAGGCCACCAACAGCCCTAAATACAATTTTTGGAAGGCAGAAGCCAAAATTATTTTGACCTTAAATAGTGCATCGCATTTTCTGCATTATTGTGAGTATAAAATATTTGAAATATAAGATAGTCTCAAAACATCAATTTGGACTGAGTTCCCCAGGCATAGCAGGGAAAAGGCTAATGTTAGAGAAGAATAATCGGTTTACTACATGTATTGGTAAAGGTTTCCTGGCACTACTGTGCAAGAGTTCTAAGGAAAGGAATATAAACAGCTTATTTTTGAAGTACTTCACTAGATTCAGCTTCAGTTTGAATATTCAAACTTTACAGTAATCTTTTTGCAGCCAAACTTGCCTCCAAGAACAAAAAAACCAGACTGGGTAGGGGGAGGAGAAAGGACCTCACAGATCAACTTTGACATGTGAACTGGAGGCACAAGCTAAATAGTTTTTGGTATCCATTTGTTTATTTGTAAATAGAAACATGGTAGAGGAGACACAGGTCCTTGCTTAGCTGTTTCATTGCTGAAACCAAAATGCTGGAGCATATCTTTCCTAATATTCCACAGCAACAGCACGCAAATAGCTCTCACAGAGCCAGCTAACCTCTCTTTATCAGCTGAGAAAACCAGGCACTTGGAGAATGCAGTTCCTCTTCTCCAAGGTGGAGAGCTGAAGGGTTGCAGTGGATTACAGTCCAAAGTGTTCATTTTTCCTCTGCTGATTATGAAGAAAGCCTGGATTCTTAAGTTTCTACTGTACTTGTATTTTCACCAAGAAGCATTTCATTCCATTCATGAGGAAAAACAAGCAAAGCTCTAAGCACTCCCAAACTGGAACATTCTTGTCAAAGAATTTAACACATTAGACTGGCAAGATGCAGGAGACTTGATGTGAAAGAACACAACTAGGCCGTGATGACAAAAGGGTAGCTTGACAGCTTATTGACTGAGAATGGCTTTCACACCAGGAGGAAAAGAATAAACATATTTTTTTGCGTGCCAGATATGAAACACGCAGTAATATAAGTAACCGTACAGATGGCTGACTCTTCAGCAGACCTTATGGATAATGGCAGGGTAAAAAATAAGTTTTAAGTCACAAAACACTTTTTAAGCATTAGGCCATCATGTAAAGAACATGAAGCAGACGGAAAAGTTGGAGACCAAGGATAAGATTTTGAGGGCAGAGTCCAGAAAGTCAAGTCCCTCTGAAAACGCTTGAAGCCCTACTGCTTCTTACTTCCCTAACGATGCAATTTGGCTTGACAAAACCAATTCTGTCTCCTCAGAAGGCCCGCTTCTGTTATGGCATGCTACATGCCATGACATAATCAATTCTCTGTTCTGTCCTAAATTCAAAAAATAGTTTTTGTGTTAGCCTATACAGTTTCCAGAAAGTTACACTAGGTCAAGCTCTACACAGCAGAAATGTTCCTGTTCTGAAGTGCTCTGCTAAATTTTTATCCATCTTCTTCCTCCCTTCTTACTGTTCCTGCCTTTCTGTTATGAATTTCTGTTTTCTGATGTGTCAGACTAATTGAATATATGTCACGCAGAAAGGCAGATTCCTTTTATTTGCTCTCCTGTCCAGCTGTAACCAATTCCTCTGTCACTCTTCCAAATATTCCCCTTCCATTTTAAAGCTTGCTATAGCATTTGTGCTGTTCTTATTGATGTGTGAAATTCTCTCACTCCCTTCTCCTTACCAGTCTCTGGCTACATGCATCCATGAGAAGTAGAAATGCTGACATAAGGTACAGATGGAGAGGACTGTGATCAGAGTCCAAGGACACCACCTCAAGCCTATTAGTCCATGAGGAACTTAAATTACAAGATTTACAAGGGGTGCACTGATTGATCTGAGAAGCTGGATGCTGCCTGCTGCTTCAAAAAAGCCCCAAAATTACTGTTTTTTCAAGGTGTTACCAAGGGATGCACAGTCCATTTATAAAAGAGCATAACATATTGGTGGCCCATGACCAAGGCTAAAATTAAACTAAAGTGAATTAATATAAACAATTTTGCATCAAGACTCAAGGGATTAAAATTACAAAGAAGAGATTTTTTTCTCTATAGTTTGCTACTACTTTTTGGCAGTTATGAACAAAGAGCCACCGTTAAACAGAGTGCTTGGAGAGCATCTTTAAGCAGGCTCTTTCATTACTTTTCGGGAACCTGAACAACAGCAACAGCGATTAATGGAACTTCAAGTCACAATAAATACATCGTTCCCATTTAATTAATGTTTTCTCAATACAGTTGGTGTGTAAGAGGTCAGAGGAAAAGAAATTTGTATACTACAGATATCATGCTGTCAGGTAGCACATTAAAAATATTTTCTACAACTGTTCTGCAACAATAAAATATGTTTCCATAAATACATGAGCAACAAAAGAAGGACTAAGGAGAATCTCCATCCTTTACTGGATGTGGGGGGAAACACAGGGACAAAGGATGAGGAAAAGCCTGAGCTACTAAATGCCTTCTTAGCCTCAGTCGTTAATAGTAAGACCAGCTGGTCTCTGGGTACCCAGTCCCCTGAGGTCAGAGACAGGGATGGGGAGCAGAATGAAGCCTCCACAATCCAGGAGGAAAGGGGCAGTGCCCTGCTACACCACTTCCACACACAAGTCTATGGGGCTTGATGGGATCCACCCAAGGGATCCACTGAGGGAACTGGTGGAACTGCTCACTGAGCCACTTTCCATCATTTATCAGCTAACCAGGGAGGTCCCAAGTGACTGGAAACTACAGATGGGCTGAGATGGGACTAGCAGAATGACATGTGCACCAACAAATTACAATGAATACCATTTTTTTAGCTTTACCTAAGCTTAGCTGGAACATTTCAATTTGCAAACACCACCTTGAAAGTCTTATCAAAGACCCTTGTGTACTGCACTATTCTCCTTACAACCAAACCTCTCTTTCTCTCTCTCATTCCCTCACCTCTAAATACAGTATAAAACTCTTAGAGGTGGAAACAATAGAGGAAACTCACAGGTGAAAGAAATCTTCCCTATACACACTGTAATGCTACCGTCCAGAGCAGAGCAACCAGAGCTTAACATGTGTTTTTGTTCAAGATTAGCAGAACTCCAATGAATGTTTCTTTTCTTTATCAGCACTAAAAATATTCTAACATCCTCATGTCAGCAGTTACATATTTTCAAAACAGAGCTCTCCTATTAGCCTTGTTTGTTATCTGCAAAAAGTCATGGTGCAGTATTTTGCTTTCCAGATCCCCTCCCCGAAAGAGCAACCACCAAGCACTGCTGATATCTTTAATTTTTCGAAATGTTTTACTTTGTCCAAACACGCATGGAAATCAGTTTTCATTCAAATGTTCAATGAACTCAAGAGTTAGCATTACAAAGGTGAAAAGTAAGAGTTACAAGTTCACAAAGTCGTTTTCTCTTTTCAGGTTAAAGATTTCCTTTTGTATTTAAATTGGATAGCAGTCATCGTTTGGTTTGGATTACAAAACATGGTACTAATCCAACCACTAAAAAAAAAATAAATCAAGAACTGAACTGTAGCTAAGTGTGAGCATATGTAAAATTGAGCACACTGAGACGATGCAGGGCACTGTTGATCTTGGACACTCAAAGGAATTTTATGGAAAGTTCAATGATCTTCAGTGGTGACTCCCTCAACTTCTTAATTTTCTGTGTTATCTGAGGACAAGTCATGTACAGCAAAATGAAAAAAAAAAAGAAATAACTGAGTCTCAACTCAACTTCTTCAACAGCTCCCAGATAAGTGTTTTCATTTCTTCTCTTAAACTGACAAAATTTAGTGAACTGGGGAAAGAGACAGGCTACAGGGAAGTTTTCTCCAGGGAGTATTCCAAGCTCATCTGTAGCACTTTACTGTAGTCCTTTTTTGGGACAGAAAATCCATTCAGAACGTAAATCTATTAAATATGGGAGTATATAAAAGACAATGAGAGCACCGTGGGGTTAAAAAAAAAAAAAAAGACAGTGAATGTTGCCAGCAGTCCCTATTTGCACCAGTGTCCTCCCTAAGGGGCCACCACTGAAGAGGAAAGTTAGGCACCATGGACTGCCCAAGACCAATATATATCAACATCTGTGTGGCATCTACTTGGGGCCAAAACCAAACACAAGACTGGTGGAGGAAGGCTCTCCTCTGCAGCACCATTCTCCACAGCCCTTCCTCTTTCAAAACCAAATTTAAGCAGTATGAACAGAGGTACTGTCAGCCAGCTAGACATAGTGTTAACAAACGGTATGGTAACTGCCTACATATTAAAGGGGGAAGTTGAAGCCAAGATTTTATAGTATGATTAATGCTTTGTGGGTGTACAGTTCAAGGTACTGTGAAGAAATGCTGAGTTCAGCTTCTGGAGAGAAAAAAAAAAAAATCAGGCTCCTTTAACATCCCTTAAGCTAAACCAGCTTTGGGTTCCCCAACCACTATTTTGGGATGCTTGCCATGAGGACCTTGAGAGAACTACCTTCTACCTAGGGAAATTAATTAAGCTGCAATACATCACATTTAAAAGCTGGTGTCCTTGCTTCAGGTTGCACTTCGATCTTTGCTCAGCCAGCCTTTGTGGGTGGGGTGAACGTGCATTAAGAGATGGGAAAAATAAAAGGTCTTTCCTGAGGGCCTGGACAGGTGAGTGAGTTTCCATGAGGTAAGCAAGGGCGTGAGCCCATGGGCGTGCTGCAACGGCCCCAGTGCCTGCTCTTCCCCAGTGGTGCACACACGGCATCCTGCTGCGAGCACGCACACGGCGGTACCATCCCTGCTCACCCTGCAGCTCACAGCCTGCGCTCCCGCAGCACCCAGGCAGCCACATGCTCAGCAGGGACAGGAGGCTGGCTACCCAACCCAGCCCTGGCAGGGCTGCGTGGAGTCACCTCACCCGAGAGGAGAGCTTGCACCACTGGAGGAGAGCAGTGGGCTCATCTGGAGCAGGGTGGGCTCGGCCTGCCTGTGCTGTGTGACACCAGGCAGACATGGGCAGTGTAGGTCAGCTGATTTGCCGTTGGTGACTGTGAGGAATGGGGTCCATAGCCACCTGAGAGCGCTTGGCTTTTGGCTAAGTCACTGTATGCTTCTCACATACCAATGATCACTCAAACATCAGTCAAATATTGGTCACTCTGTGACACAACAGCTAGAGCTTGGTCTTCATGCAGGTCTCTCCACTCTCCATCTCTGCTTCCCAAACCTGAGACTGTCCTTTGCTTGCCTTCAGAGCAGCCATTCCTCTCCAAGCATCCAGTATGGATGGCCACCAGTGCCTCCTGGCTGAATATCCAACACAGCAGCTCCCCTCCAGCAACAATCTGGTGCTACCAAATGCCCACATGGGCACTGCACTGACCTCCACTACCTTTACTTCCTTGATAGACCGGGACTCTGAAAGAACTGTTGAGCACCTTGGCTGTGCTTGTGGAAGGGGCAGAGATAAGACCAGGTCCATTTTCATACAAGGCTAAAAGATAAATCAGCAGAAAGGGCAAAGGGACAATCTGGATGCTGTGATGAGCCTCTGTTCAAAAGCTCTTGAAACCCTGTTGAAAGGGGATTTAAGGGAGCAAGGAATAGTTGTCTCAGTCCACTGAGCTTCAAGTCTCCCCCTCTCCTGACATCTAACATGTCCCCCAAATTGATCTCTGTGTGTAGAGGCCATATGAGATAACTACACAGTTTAACTGCTCCTGGGGATAAGTCCTGCACGAAAAAGATGCTGACAGCCAGAAAGTCAGATCACCTCTGCTCCGGTATTGCCAAAATACCAGAAGGCAGATGGACAAGACGCTTCCTTTGTCTCAATATTTAACTGCTTGTAGATCTTGGATGTGTTTATGGCTCAGCCTGAAACACCTGAAAATGTCACCAGACACACTGGACTCATTCAGCAGAGCCCAGTTTTACAAATGAGATGAAGCTCAGCCTTCTTTCTACACTCACAGAAGACACACAGGGTTAAAAAATCCCGAAGCAATCCTTATTTTGCTAACCAAAGACACAAATCAAATCGCACTGGCAGACTGTTCTCTTCTCTTGGTTCTACATAATTTTCCATGCAGAAAATATTTTATGTGCCTGCTAAATTCTTTCTTCTATGGTGCTCTGTTAAACTTTTGACTAGAAAACAAAAAATACAGTACTCTTGCACTAGCTGTCTCCATGTACAGGTTGGTCAAGAATCTTCTTCATAGCCACAACACCTTTAAGTGCAACTATCCACCAAAGAGAAACGTAAATTCCATGGAATTACTGCAGCAGCATTGAAGTGCATAAGCTGCCAAACCATACAGGAAGTTAATAGATTTGTTTATGGACTAGACAAGGTTTAATTAAACCAGGCAGCTCTGAAGAACAGTAAATCCTCTCTCTTTTTGTCTTCCCCTGCCCCCCTCTCCCTTTGAGTATCTTTCTCCTAGTGGCTTTCCTCTTCCTAATAATCCCATCACAAATGACAGATATGTTATCAGTCATCACTGAGATTTGACACATTCTTAATACCTGTCATGACAGCTCTGAAGTCTGTATGCTACTCCATTGTATTCCAAAGCATTTGCAGGAGGTAATGGACACATCAAATATGAGTCAATGGCTCTGCTTTATTGAACTGCTGAAGACTTGCAACAGAGAAGTAGATGCTTAAAAAAGCCTAATTGAGATTATTCAAAATTACATATATAGCAATTAAATATAAAACAGTGTATTGCTGTGCCCAAATAGAGTCTCTCCTGGTTCCTTGGGTCTCTGTTTTACTTGAATAGAGAACCTAATGCAGAAGTGAGGTGCAAGTCGTGGCTAGAACTAGAGTCAACATCAAAGGTGGACGCCTGAACTGATATAAGGACAGTGGGATTGAGAAGTTTATCACTCACAGCAGCTGTCAGTGCCACCAAAAAGTAAATGTGAGTGCAGTAGGACATGAGTTTGATGAGTGTCTCCCTGATCTCCTGTGTTTCCTGACACATGGAAAAGACAGCATCCTATCACTGAGAAATACGGACAAGGAACACCAACTAACAAGTTTTGTATTAGACCATTGCTAATGTCTGTTGATTTCTGTGGACCTCTTAACATAAATAGTTTTGTTTTCTTTTGTTCAACCCCTCAAAAGAGCTGTAACAGATACAGCACCCCACAGAAATAAGTCAATACAGAGCTCTCCAAGCAGATAAATTTTCTTTTGATCAAATTCTAGTATTACTTCAGATGACTCTGGTCATCTGCGTGTAATACTTTTCAGGCACAAAAATAAAGTAATTTTTTACTGTAACATTTCTTCCAAGCCTTAAACTTGCAAAAGGCTTTCTCTCAGTTGAGCCCAGCTGCTGCAAAGCATCATATAGCTACAATCTCTGCCAACAGCATATGAGCTGCATGACAGCAGTGTGCCTTGCCATTAGTAAATGCAATGGCTTGTTGTTCTCATTGCATTTACAATTTTGCACAAAAGCAGAAAAAACCACCCCCAACAAAAACAAAAACCCCACACAGATTAGAGACAAAGCAGTCCTGTGTAACTCAAGACCCTTTCAGCGAGGCAATAAAGCCAAAGCAGAATTGTGAGCTGGAGTCAAAAGGAAGTGCCCCATTGACATAATGAGCTTTGGAGCAGGTCTGGAGGGAAGACACGCAAAACACATTCAGCCACCTAAGTGACTTCATGTCCTCTGGATAAAATTAGTTATTGAGTATGCCGTGGTTTAAGAGTCTCGAGGCATTGTTTGCATCCACAAGAAACAGATGAGCAAACTGGGATTCCTTATAGGGCAATTTTATTTAGGAGAGATGCAAGAGTAATTTTGCACCTATCAAGCACTTGGGAACAAAGAGATGGCATTTAGAGGGGTGGGAATACTGTTCTCAGGATGCAGCAAATCCTACTCCAGGGATCTAAACCACTGCAACAACAGCACTGGTCAAGTGTAAACTCATCTTCCCAGCTGAAGCACTTTCAAAAAAGCTGAAAGGTGAAGTTTACTTCAGCAGGCTTCTCACCAGATCAGATATAGCCCATTCTTGAGCAGCCAGCATAAAAACATACCCTAAACAAACATGGTATCATATTTTCTAATCATGATCTTATACCAGGGCCTATTCCAGATCAAATTTGTACTGTCAGCTGAGCTTGGGTTGCATGGAGGCAAGATCATGGCAGCATAGCCCCAGTGAGAAGTCTTCCCAGCAAATATTCCCTTCTGGCTTCGGTCCAAGGAGCATTACTGCTTCTCCTGCTGCCTACACTCCCCAGTTATTCCTTTCATATACCCTCTCAGCTGTAAGCAAATCAACATGCCAATCCCTTGGGACACATGGCTTAGCTTATACTTAAGACTTGCCATTCTGCTTTGTGCTTTGGACATTGATTTCCATTGTCTCAGCTATCACGCAACAAAAGGGCATTTAATTGCTGTCTCATTTAGTCTGGGGGAGAAGAGGAGAACAACTTTTTCCAGCCCTGATTGATGGCAGCCATTAGCACCTCCTAGCACAATGCTGACTTACTAGAAGCATGATTTACATGTGAAGTTCAGTGCCACACAAGTGAATCAGATTTGCAGCTATGCTTACTTGAACAACTTCAGAGACAAAATCTTCACATGAAATGAATTTGCAGAAATGCTTACACTGACCACCCATTTAAATAGAATACTTCAAAGATTAAGGAGGTTTGTTGAAACCTCCTAGAAATAAAAGAAAGCTTAGCAGAGATCTCACAGTTTTTGTTTCACTTGTCAAGTGCGCTACCATGTAGGTGCTTTAACGGTTGTAATAGGAAAAAAAAAAGAAAAAACATCCAACCAACATGACTTATACTTATTAACATACATGTAACATTAGGAAACTTTCCATATCCACTAGGCATCAAAATTCCCAATTGCATACTATCAAAGGCAACACCGAAGAATCCCATAAACTGTTTTTCCCTTCTCCTGTGAGCATTTCTATTTTCTTTGTGATGGAGGAAAGAAGAAAATTAATATCCACATTTAATATCCTCCATGTTCTGGAGAGCAATAAGCCACATGCCTTGGTGTTCAAACCAAACTGCTGATAGTGGATTTTTAGTACTTGTCTCGTTTTATTAAAAAGCAAAAGGATGCAAATCTCCCTTTCAAAAGAACAGAGCTCAAGAAACAACTAGATTAGTGAAGGCTTCTTGAAATAGCACCTTTAATCAGTCCTGTTATGTGAAATTTGCAGTCATTTCAGTAAAATTTGATGTAGTTTGATGCTGCTTATCAAAACATTTAATAATTGTGAAATATAAGATCAAGCATCTTTTGAACACCAGGCTTTCCAGTCCGACAGAAACAAGCTGAGGCACTAGGTATTATCAGACACACCTTTGTACATTTTTTGGAAGATTTATCATGGGAGAGGCAGATTGAGAAAGGCTGACTTTCAGCAAGGCAATGATGTACAGCCAAAAACGCAAGCACTCACGTTGTCTCAACTGTGGGAGCACTGACCACGGCCAGGCAGAGGCTTTCTGAAACCATGTTAGCTATACCCACAAAAAACCACTTCTGACTACTTTCAAAACATATGCTCTGTTATTCACATAATTGGTTTAAAATTCCACAGCAAAATTACTCTGCAATTACTTGCTTTCAGTGAGTCCACTTCTTACATTCGCATCCCCCACAGGACCCACCTTTGTTCCTTAGTGATACTCATCTTTCCTGACGTGCATTTCTAAATAACCTTAAATAGTGGCTATTTCTGTGTGATTTCCTGCCTTTTCCTACAGTTTAAAAAATAATGATTTTAGGTACATAAATGAGTGTGTGAAGGCAGAATGAACATTTTTGGTTTAGAACAGCTGTCTTCACTTTTATTCATTCTGCTGCACACATGCACGGAAAACTGTATTTTGATTCTTCCTTTCCTCATTTGTTTTTAAGGAAAAATAAAACTTAAAACACAGAAGCATCCAAAACAAACCAACAACACCCCTTCAAAAAACAAAACAAAAAACTACTAAAAAACCTAAACAAAACCCCTCCCAAACTGGCAGGTGGCCAGATACTAGTTAAACACTAGAATACACTTGTTTCCTTAACTTGGCTCTTTGTAAATTTTGTTTTCCCCTCCCACTGTTTCCCTTTTCTTTGGTGCCGGGCAGGAGACACGTGTTTCTCTTGCTGGAAAGGCTAAGTGCTATCTTTCAAGAGGTTCAGTCTATGGACAATTATTCCTGGTAACTGTGAGGAAGGAGGCGCAGAGGATCCCAGCGTCTCTCCTTCCCCTACAGGCTTGTGCCAGGCTGGAACCAGAGCTCTCAGCGGCAGTGCCACTAGGAAAGAGATCAGCACCAAGAAAGCCGCCAAAATGGATTTAAACCACTTTGCAGCTAAAGAACAGACTGAGAACCATGTTTGTGCAACCTCTTTATCAACCTCGCTTTGGATCTCTTTGGCCACTTAAGAATAAAGAAGAAGGTTTTACATGCTGGGTTCTGAGAAACCTGCCAAGCCAACACATGCTAATCAATGTGAACAGGTCCTGGAAAAGAAGTTGATTGAATCTCTCCAATCACCCTCAGAGTCACAGTCAAACCCACACACCTTTGAGATTCAGGTCAGCCACACAGCTGCTCAGCATCCCCTGGGAGACTCAGAATGTAAGTGCAAAATTAGGGCAAGCACTAGCACAGCAGTAGGCTGCAGCATATTGCTGGCAGAGGCACAAACCTGCTCCTCTACCCAGCACACCATCTATAAATAGGTTTATGAATACAGAACCTCTGCCAAGCTATTCTTGCTTTTTTTCCTTTGCTAATTTTTAATGCCTCTTGCAAGACTGACTCCTAGAAGTTTTATCTCCATTAGTAGTAATAAACACTTATTAAATGCTCCAGCAATATCTGAAAGTCTTGATAAATAGCAACAAATTTGTCTAGAAAACCAGAATATAATTTTGCATTTAAAAAACTCTATTGTATTAAAAAAGAAGGAAAAAATGAGCTTACCTGAAAACAGAAAATTCACATGAAAAATCTGTGTGCACACCACAGCTTGGGAAACAAGAACCCACTTCTTCTGGGACTTCAGAAGGAGACAAGGCGGCGTCAGCGCTTATTCTTGTTCAGCTGTGCTCCTGGGGGTACCAGCTGAGCCCCAGAACTGAGCCCTGGGCTGCCTCCCTCAGTCTTCGCACCTGGAACAAGAAGACAGGTGCTCAGCTTCCTCAGCACAGGAGCGACGCAACATTCCCCACCCAAGGCACAGTGAGGGATGCTTACACTGCCTCACTGCTGGAGACTCAACACAGCCCTACAGAGGGGGAAACTCATTACATCTGCCATTGTTGATAAGCATAATTCTCTGCTCTTCTCTACTGCAGGTGCTCTCTCAAGATACCTTGGGGACACGCAAAGCACTAGAAAGCTGTCTACAGAGCATCCTAACTCTCCCTTGGAGGGACCACTTTTCTAGACGATAACAGTAGCCCCATAACAAACCTGATAAAGCCCAGTTTATAGCAAGAACAATTTATGGTAAGAATTTTGTTTTGAGCTGCCTGTTTTTGGGTGACCAAACCAATCAGGACTAATTTCAAATGAGGACATTAACCGTGGACTTAAATTACCTTGTACTTTCATCTGGTATCATTCTCTTGTATCACTGTTTTTCCCCTTTCCCTCTCAACCTTTCATATTTCACCATCCATTTTCAAGGATGGATGACTAAATGAAGGCTCAATTTTCAAAAGCAATGTCACCTTCCAGTTTCCCTTTGCTTCAAAAATTAGCTTCTAGGGGCATATTCTTGAAAAGCCTACATCTATACTTATTTAAACTTTCTGGGGAATAATTGAGTATGGAAAGTAAGGTTTAGCCTGATTAAAATTTTATTTCCATCTAAAAATAAAATGAAATGCATAGTAAAGAACTAGGAAAGCTTGAGCTCTTTTTTATTTTAATTTCTGAAAGATGAAGACAAAGGAGACATATTTCAATAATTTTTTTTTCCTTTCAGAAATCCCAAGAAACTTATGACCATATTCTTAAGTTTTGAGCTATGTAGAGTCGACTGCTAAATATTTTATATGTTCTGAGCTAGCTGATCTCACTGGCCCCGATTTGAGCCATAGAACTACACGACCTCTTCTGGTGGTCCCTTCCAAACCAAGTTATCCTATAATTTTTTCCAAAGGAAACTAAGACTGCTTTGTGCTTTTCAGAAACAAAGCCAATCTTTTTTTTTCACGTTTGCCACCACTTTTACTGTGTGCATCTTTTCCAACAAGGAATCTTTCAGCAGTCCAAATCTATACACTTTTAATGTATGAAAACTCTTTAAAAGTTATTTCAATCTCAAATTATCAGAAGTATCTGTTCACACGTCACAAATTAAAAATATTTAATGCATTTAGGTTAAACTAGCCTGGTGCGAAAACTAAGAGAATATATCCTAAGTCCTCTGCTAGGTAACACTAAAGAAGGAACTGGGGGTAAAAGACAGTGGCAGTATTTCCTGTAGAAGAAACTCCAACTTTACAGTAATACATTTCCTACCTGTGATTCTGAAGGCAGGACACTACTTTAAAATCAGCTCTCATGTCACACGGCTGTCAGACCTGTCTGCAGTGAAAGCAGTGGAACCTCTTGCACACTCTACACCTCTCCCTGCCAGCACCATCCTCCAGTAACACCTCCCTGAGCCAAGGCATGAGCCCATATCTCCTGTGGATCATCACACAGCCACTTTCGAGCCCTGAACTCCAGCTGCCCCCATCATGTCCATGAGTCAAACCTTTTAGCTGGCTGATAGGTTTACTCCACTGTAAAAAGATGATTTTTCAAAGAGATTCTTGGAAGATAAACATTCTGAGGCTCTTTTCCCCCCAAAAATTCTTAAGTGTGTGTGTTTCTTGATTAATACTAAACACAAAAAAATCCATGTGCAATGCAGCAAGATCTTTTTCTGTGTACCTGCTCTCAGCAGAGAAGAATAGAGACATTATTTATTAGATACGATATCCAGGGAATGAAGTACAGGAATTCCAGTCCTAAAATAACATAAAGACAAGACATTAAAATAAAAAATATACAGACTTTTTCCATCATTAAGGTGAAGGAATGCCATACAGGGTTGGAAATTTCTCCTTAAATCCAACTGAGCCTTATTCCTGTTGCTCTGCCACTTTTGTCATTGCTGTCTTCTCCCTTCTCCCTTCTCCAAGAGCTGCAGATGCCTTCTCTCTTAACCGCAGCAACACACTGGCCATGAGACTCTACCACTGCTACTGCTGCAAGGGAATACTGAGACAAGAAAGGGGTAATCCCCTCAGAAAACTACTTACATGGGTCTACCCAGCAAGTGGATACATATTCTTTCTTCCCTCATTTTTCAAGAATCATAGGTACTTCTCTTCTCTAATAAAATTATTTCAAATAAATTAACATCATGACCACTTTTAAAGTTGAGCCTTAGCCTCAAACAGAGTCTAAAAGAGACTGTTGTTAGACATGAAGGGCTTTTTCTTCAGCATGCCCACAGTGTGCTTCAAAGCTCATTGTTTAAATAGGAACAGTTTAGATGCAAAGTTAAATTTAAGGATCTTGAGAATAGCTGTGCATGACGGGCAGCTGGCAGGCAGGTCTGCTGAAAGGATACAGTTCTGCATATGAAGTCACAAGAGTGAGATTCCTAATTATATGCAGTAACCAAGGCATGGAAGAAAAACCAGTTCATCAGTTAGCATCCAGCAGCATAGTGAGGAAGCTTTGTTCTCTTCTCTGGAAAGAGGACAGTCGATACTGCTCGTATCAAAGCCTGGATCCACAGCCCTCCAGGCTTAATTAGAAAATCATGAAGAGTACAAAATGCCATTGGACACAAAAAATGATCATTTTTCAAGTAAATTTAGTGGAGTGAGCACTCTTACATTTACAATCCACACTCCCTCATCCATCCTTTTTTCCTCGTTAATGATACGGAGTTGGCTGCAGATGCAACAAAACCTGTCAGCAACTGCAGGGTGTCCTAAAGCAAGTCTTGCCTATTATTCCAGCTGTATAGATGAAGGTCGCTGACACTGCTAACACCTCTGACATTTTATAATCAATTGCCAACATTTACAGAGGAGAAAATACCACTAGCTTTGAACACACTCAGAAAGAAAGAAATTCTTCTCAATTAATTTTAAGCTTGCTCTCTCTGAGCCAAAACATGAAACATGAGGCAACCTAACAAGTCAAACATTAGTGAGATTGTTTTCCGGCAGCCAATGGCATATTCTGTTTGTATATAAACAATTGTAGTTTATCTATCTCTTCAAAATAACTGCAGTATGAATCATCATAAGGACAGAGTCAGAGAAAACTGCCAAATACCTGTATCTGAAGAAAAATAATAATTTAACTTAAAAGCAACTATGAATATCAGACTATCAGCATGTTGTTAACACCTAATACCTGTTGGAGAAATCTAGTATTTTGTGGATTAGACTCTTGGAAGATGAAAGGGGCTGACCTTTACCTACACCTTCGCTGCTGGTAAAGAATGATGAAACTCTTGCTGTACACTGCACATTCACCTCGTGCGTGCTTTTCAGAACAGGAGCAGAGATTGCTGCCTTTTAAACTAGTCCTATGTTGATTTTTAGTCAGCTGCAATATTCCACTGCTATAGCTGAGGATGGAGGGCTAAGGAAGAGATTTTCAAATAATACTTTGTAAAGGGTCCACAAGTCCTGTCTGATTTATAAACTGTCAACGTGCTTGATGAGTTCAGCAGCTGGGAAGCCCTGGATTTGACATTACTGCCCTTACCTGATAGTTCAAAGCAATCGTTTTGAGTTAATACAAGGCCTCAGAGAACATGGGGATCTCTAACTTAAGACCTCTTAAAGACCTGTGGTCAAAATTCTTGCTCCTGACAGTCCTTCTTACCCTCCAGCTCCTGATTCAAATGACCAGCCCATCCTTGCTTTTCACAGGAGCTTGTTGCTGTATGTTGTAATGTTTGCATCAAATACAATTGCCAAAGGCACTCCAATTTTCACTAATAGTTATCATTAGAACTAAAAAAAAAAGGTTGTATTTTTGTCCAAAAAGAACCATTTCCTGATGTTTAGCATAGGCAGGATAATGGTCACAGGCAGCATCTTGGCTCAGCAGGCAAAAGTAGTAGGTGGTAAATGAGAGTGCTGGGGAGGGGACAGATCTTTTTCCAGGGGGGAGAGGGGGCAGTATCTGCTACAGGAGGCACCCTGATGGCAGTAGATTTATGCATCCACTCTTGTCAGTCTAGGAGGAGGGAATCATTATTCAGGGCCAGCTGCAGGGGTGTACACTGCTGTCGGGAAAAATTAGAAGTCTAGCAATGAACTATAAAGAAGGGAGAAATGACAGAGTGAATGAAAACTCCATGATAAACCCATTTAGGCTCTATTCTCCCTGGGATGAAAGATGAAACATAATCTCTTTGGCATACATACTGGCAGAGACTCAAACAAATGTGCCTAGGTACACTCAGGCACATGGCCCAGAATGTGCAGTGACAGCATCCACCCAAAGGACAGTAACTGCACAGGGTACGGAACAAGAGTCCTTCTCAGCACGTTAGCCAGGTTCTGGGGAAGGATCATAGCACACTAAGATGCTCTGGATCAGAAGACATCTCTTCTGCTGCCCAATGCCTTCTTTGTGTAAATACCTTGGAAAGACAGCTTTTCCTTGGGGATAAATACCTTGGGGGAGTGCGGGGGGTAGGGGTGGGCAGAGAGAAGAGATGACCGTACTATAAAACAGTGAAAAGCACCCAAATTAAGGCTCTGGTATTTCACTCCTACTTGAGAAAATGATAACTTTTCAATTTCATGTGGCATTCCTTCCTCTAGGAGAATTTCTGTCTGAGTTGGGCAGGTCTGCATAACTTCTTGTCCTGTTTAAGGCAGAGGTGGGGTTTTTTTCTCATTTGTTAATATATTTGGAGATAAGAAATATTCCAAATATTTATTCATTGTGCTTGGTTATTATTTTCAGTCATGCTGGTATCGGAAAACAAGGGAATAGGGAAATAGGGAAAGAGTAGGCAAGGACAACAGTGCTCTTTAGTACACTCCCAAAAGCCCCTGGTTACAATTCAAGCCCCAAGCCTAAGAGGGGAAGTGTTTGGGTAGCTTTTCCTTCTGCCTGTCCTGACCACTGTTAAAGCCTAGGGGCTTGTGAAAGTCTTTCTGGAATGCTAATGCCTTGCTGAAAGCCAAAAGGTACAAAATGGGAGCTGTTTGAAAAACACTTTCCTGGGGGACAAAGCTAGGGAGGGATGTACTTCAATACCTTTATTTTAAGTTACACATAGGGACCCACAGTGTTAGGTATATTTTTACCAGGAACAGAAGAAATACACTTTGCTCAGCATGCTAACATTGTATTTTCTGCCACTGTATGTCCTTCAGTGTAAGCTCTGAATCAGGGAAAACAAAAACAAACCACAAGCAGTTCTACTGTAAATGTCCATCTTTCTACTACACATGCACATTCAGAAACATGGTTATTTATTCAATTCTCTGTAAAATACTTTGAATCCATCTGCCTTTTTTTAAGGCAGCTCTTCTATAATATTCTTCCCGGTGGCATCATCTATCAAGTGTAAAAAACGATTTCTGCTACCAGGTGTCCAACAAAGACACCACTGACCACATTGTAACTACCTGGTGTGTTTTACAAGCGTTCATACCTGCACCGTGTAGGTCTAACAGCTTAACAAACTGCAAACACTCAAAAATATATTTAAAAAAAGGACTCCAAAACAATGTGAAGACATTGTTTCATTAACATTGTGAAGGTGTAAATGGGGTACTGAAGTGAAGAGTGAAGACTTCTGATGGATTAAAGTAAATGGAAGATATCTACATGCATGAAGGCTCAAAGAACATAATCCTGAAGACCACTGTTTGATTAAAGCTTTGTGAGAAAACACAGAAATAAACCACAAGCTGTTACAGTGAGCAAAAGAAATAAAACTGGCAAATTCCTAAACTACAAAACTATATAATTTTCAAAGTGTGAACAATACTTCTTACAGCTACATGGTTACATTTCACTTTTTTTTTCCTGAGGAAAGTAAGGACAGGCAAATGTATAATTTTAATATCAATTCAGGAAAAGCTTTCATAGTAAGATATCAAATATATTATGGGAAAGGGAAAAGAAACACAGTTACTTATCTGACTTGAAAACAGCACAGTGTCAAGTTAATTTAAAATTCAATTTCAGTTTAAAGCATTACAAGGAAGAAAGAATCCTATGTATCATAGATTGTAAATTGAAATCCTAGCAAGGTTTTTGTCTACCAATTAGCTGTGTATCAGCTATAAAGCCAGATTGCAGGTGCTTCTTTTAGGAGATTGGGCTGCAAGGCTCACATTCAGAGAAGTTTGTCATTTACTATTCCCAAAGGCATTTTATTTAAATTTTTTTTCATAGTCCGTCAGTTAATGGAAAACTGGCATTACAATAACCCAGAGGTAATTTCTGCAAGGTACAGTACGTGATGCAAAAGTACAGAGGGCTCTACCCTGTGGAAGTCACCAAGAAGGTGTACATTCATGTAAACATATCTTTTACAAAAGCAAACATGCAAAAGCAGTTTGTCTGCAAAAACAGCTTTTAGGGTGACATGAATTTAATAAATAAAGAAAGAACCTTAGAGTTTTTTCCCCTTTCTAGAAAATATACTTGCACAAAAATGTTTCATTTAAACTCCACACAAAACCTTGAACACGATAGTTTGAGGGAAGAAGGGGGATATTCCTCCCAGTTTTCTGAGCTGAGGGATAAATAAATCTGATAGAAAGGACATTTAATTCACCCCTAGACTCCAAACTGAATGAAAGCTTACTCAGATTTGGTAGATATTATAAAAAAAGTGACCCAAGGAAAACAGCTAGACTTCCAGTTTCAGAAGGTTCCTGCGAAGTGCACCATCCAGTCTGATCAGAAAGGCAAATGCTGCTCAGAAAGGCAGATTCTGCTGCTCAGCCATCAGCCACTAACAACCCAGCTGGCCAGCGGACAGGAACAGGGCTAGAAGGGCATGGAAAATCTGCACCAACAAAGAAAATGAATGTATATCCCTGACCTCCGCTCCTCCAAAAGGAAGGCAAAGAAAACCTGGCATTTACAGCAGCTGGGCTACTTTTATTTAGTCACATAGGCCTTGAACCTCCTTGTACAAACACTGTGAAACCTCAAAACCTTGCTGAGCGAGCAGATGAACACCTTGGAAATCTTTGGTTTTGTCAAAGTGGAATTTAAGGTGTGTGCAAATTGGTACTCAGGAAAGGGTAATATTTGAGGACATGAATTTATCTCCACTGACATATCCACAGCTGGGAATCAGTATGAACAGCTTCCTCATGCTGATACATCTCACTTCTTTTTCAAATGGAAAGATGTGGGAAACATTATTAGAGCTGATAGAAAAGTGTTTTCATACTGCAGTAATGGCTTTTATCCTGTCTTTGAAAATGACATAATTTTGGGTAAGTTTATAATATGTGCTCACCATACATAGTTACATTTTTCATAAAACAATAATTTCTAAAAATGCTGGAATATTAAAAAAAGCTAAGGAGGGAGGAATTTGATACAGCTTGAGATGGAAAAAAGCCTTTTGCCCCTCATATTTTTTTTTAAATACATCTGGGCCCCTTCCTGCTCCCATAGCAATACCTCAGTCTGTGGTTATGCCCCCCTAGCTGCTCCCCTTCAACTCCCTACTTAAACTGTCACCATTTAGGTGACTTTTTCACCTAAAAGGCTTTTTTCAAAAGGCTTTTTCACCTTTTTGCCATACCATGCATTTTTGGACCTACAGCTCTCAGGTAGATTTTGAAAAGCTTTTGCTGGCACATAATATGGAAACTACCACCACTGCTCCAATATTCATACACATGGTATTACAAAAATATACCATTTGCTTTAATGTACTGCTCCTTCCCTGCTTTCTATGCTAGCAGAAAACACAAAGAGGTTTAGCAGTGATATGGAATTGACAGATATCTTCACTATGCAGTGCCACAGTAAAACGGTTTACATCTGAATTATGCAGTGTTCCTTGCAGAGTGGCCAAAACAAGCCTCAGTTTGCTTAAATTTCTGTGGAAACTAAGAATCACTGTTTGAAAAAAACCCACCAAAATAATCCAAACTTAAAACCAGGCTGCATCTTTTAGCAGGAAAACCAGGCCACAGCACAGGGATGTTGCACACAGGAGGATACAATACTTGCTTTCTTTCCAAGCTGTCCCTGACACAGCATGTGACTCTATTCTAATGCTACTTTTTAGTAAAACTTTTTTCAGTTGCCAGATGTTGCACAATGCTAAGAAGGGGGACTGGAATCTGGAAATGCCAGGTGCTCCAAGGTATAACCTGCCTTGGACTAAAGCAGCCTGAGATTGGAATGTTCCTCACATGATGGTGGGAGCCTTCTGTGCAGGACTTGAGGCTCCAGACTTTTGCCAGTTTGATGGAGTTTGGGAATTCAAGTTTTACTGGACTCTGTAGCACTGTCTGATACCATTTGATTGTGATGGGGCAAAAATGTCTTGCAAAGGTGATCAGAGATGATCGGACACAGACTCAACCACAGTGTTTTCATACACCAAGAATACGCCTGCAATACATCAAGAAGCGGATAACTGGATTAAATGCTGCATCAAACTCCATCCCACTGCACATGTAAGAACAAACAGCGGTGCAGCAGAAGAGCAAAAGCAGCCTAAGACTTTACATTTAATTCTCAATCATTTCATCTCAATTCTTCCCCTTACATTTGGTTTGCACACCAAAGTGACAAAAAAAGCTTCAAATATTCCAGTATTATGCAAAAAAAGTTTAAAAGTTGTCTTCAAATTGGTGGTACTTCAGAAAAAAAAGAAAAAAAACTATATCAGAAACCCCAAATACATAATCAAGTTCTTTGAAGTCACTTTCTGTTCCACTAAGACATTTATACTAATTGGTGAGCCCCTCATTTAATCTTTTAATGTACAGATCATTTCTAAATGACTGAGATTTAGGATACACTATTTTAATACTGATGGTGTACCTAATGAGATCAGATTTTTAATAAGATTCTAGACATTTATATTAGAGAAAGGCTTTGACAAAAAAATAGGAAGGTAGCTGTATATCATTAAGAGTGAGCCTGTTCAGATCATTATAATCACATTTGCTATTCTTTTTTATATTCCATTATGTGGTATAGGTGAAAATCACAAAAATATAATAATCCTTGATACTAACACAAAACGTCTGCAGGTCCATTTATTTCTTGTTCTCAGTATATACATAAAACTTTCAGTAAGAGATGTTACGGAGGATAAACACATGCCACTTGTGATTAACTTAATCAGATCTAATTTGGCCAGCAAAAACCTTAGCTACTTCCTAACTTGTTTACTGACCACTATCAGAAAAACAATTCAACATCCCTGTCAGGACTGATATTCTAATTTTAGTATTATCCCTTTTTATTCTGTATGTTGCCTTTTTGTTCTGTAGGTATGTGAAATATATAATTATGAAAAGTAATTATGATCATAAATGTATAGGTGTCAATAACTACTACTAAAATTCTGCAGCTTCATTTTTGTACAAAAGCATATCTAGAGCTACTGCAGGTTGCTGGTAAGACCGCAGTGTGTCCGTATGTTAGACTATACACAGCCTAAGCAAATGCCGAGGCACATCATCTTTTACTATTATAGCAATTTCAGGCTTGCGCTGATTTTCCTACAGAAATACCACCAATTAGTATTCAATTTTGAGCCGTACCAGAAACACTACCTCAATAGATGCAAGTGCCTTGATCATTTGCAGCAGCTCTTTTAAAGTGGCTAACCTGAAAAAATTAAACAGACGAGTATGCTTTATTTCTGTACATTCCTGAGTTTATTGCAGCACCTGTTTCTGTACACTTCCATCCTTCACTTGGGTGTAGTCTAAGCCATCCAGGCCTCCCAGGACAGGGAGGAATCCTTGACCCACATTTGGAGGATAAATTCGTGGTGGACTTTGGGCTTTAGTGCAGGCAGCACAAGATCACCTGCACTGCTGCTCTCTCCACGCTGACGTCACCGAGGTCTCTGTATAAAGTACTGTTTGTTCAGAAAGACAACAATGTGAAGAGAAGCCTGGCCATGACAGGGAGTTAACAGATCTGCATGGCTCACAAGGAGTCATGTGCCTCCTGCATGAAAGCTCTGATAGAGTTTCTGTGCCTGCTCAGCCAAGTATTGAGACTGTGTCTGGGAGCTGTCATTTGCTGCAGTTTGAAGTTTTTTTTACAGGACAGTTTACAAAAAGGTAGGAAATATCTGTGGTTCCTCTCTAGGAAAAACTGTCTTCAGAACCTACGGAGGTATTTTATCACTTCACCTATTCAGCCTGGAGCACAAAGCCCAGAAGAGTTCAGAGAAAGGGATGCACATACAGTCAGTTAACACCATAATCCCTGATGATGCTATGTATCTCCAAAGTACCTGCAGTTGTCCATATTGATTTGCCTGCTGAGGGAACCCCTATTCTACACCTGTAACACAACTGTTCCTGCAGAGACAATTGAAAAGTAAATGTAGACAGAGGTGTATATGTTCCCAGCAGAGTCTTTCAAATATTTTCCATAGATCTAGTCAACTGAGTACCTATTCAACTTGCTATCTCCATCTTAAACTTCTTATAAATCAGACAGAAAGGATAAGAAGTTTTGATCCCACCAGAAAACATAATTTGTGCCCAGAGCTTGTGTTGCTGCTTACCATTAAATCTCACAACTACACTGCAGGTCAGTCTGAAGAGAAAGTGTCCGTCTATTGCCGGGTATTAGTCAGTTCACAGATACTGTGTCCTTAGGAGTAAGAAAATTAAGGTACAAGATCGGTGTCAGGATACAAACATACTATGCCTACACATTGTTATTCCAGTTCAAACACTCTCACCTAATCTAGTTCTGAAATGTATTAGCTTCAGTTACAAGTAAATACAACTGTAATGAATACTAATAAATAGATTCAAAATAAATAAAAAAGAGAATTTTTTTCTTTGACGGGGAACTATTAGAGGAGACTTACATGCAGACAGAATGGCCATTTCCTGGTAGAGAATCCATCACTGTCACTTAACATAGAACTCTCTTGTAATGCTGTGGTTATGAGACAGAAAGTCAAATAATCTCTTTTGCTTTGATGAAAGCATGAGGAAGTTGACTCAGATAAAAGCAGGGAGTAATCTGTTTAAACAGCTTGGGTCCAAAGTTGAAAATTAAACAAAATCAGTAACAAATACAGGCCTGCTGAAGGAGAATCTGCCTTGAGCATGAGATTAAAAAAAAAGGATGATATGCTACTGCAAAAATATTTCATACCAGAATATTCTATATGTGAGGCTTGTGAAGACCCTCACTTGTTTGAATTTACATGTGTTTATCGATCTATAAATTAATATAACACACACTATTTGCTAGTAATTATGTAGTTTAAGAAGGTTTTGGCTAATCTAGAGGTAATGAAGAACATCAGGGTAAAGTGATATTTATTAGACAAACAAAGAAAGAAAAAAGTGAAAGCCCTCAATATGTTCCCACTGTTTCGGCTCCAATCTTTGGTGATACATTTCTGGCACATATCTATTCAGGTCAGATTTTTATCTGAGCTAGTGATGTGCTCAGAGGGAGCACAAAAATGCATGCATCTTCGGTCACAAAATAATGTTTAAGGAACTGCCCATTCAAATCTTTGGGGAGAGGTATTTAAGAAGTCCTCTCTGCCTTTTTAGAGAAAAATCAAAAATGTGCAAGTTGTGTTTGCAAGGTAAGAGAGATAATTCCTTCCCACTCCGTGCATGGAAGATTTAACAAAAATACTTACACAGAAGACAACGGAAACATTGACAAACAGTTTAAAATTGGATCTGAATCACTTTAACATATCCTTCCTATACCTCAATAGTCAAAGGCATGCAAAGACAGTAAATGTGTTGTCTTTAGTTGATTAATTCAAGTATTCATGAAAGAAATCAGAACCTAAAATCATCACTGCAGGCTTCTGAGAAAAGATATTAAATGTCCATGAACTTTTTCTACATGGACAACCTGCAAAAACCTCCCCATTAACCTGTCTGAGCTCTTCTGAAGTAAAAAACAAACCTAAAACCCCCAAAGCACCTTTGAATTTTCAAAATTATTTTTCCATAATAGTCAGAGAGAAAGACCAGTAACAGTTCATGCTGCCTTAGTGAGAGCAGACAAGTGTTTAGAAACATAACATCCAAATTTAAAGCGTGCCTGTGAACATAGTTTATTAAATTCTCTTAAAATGCAGAAGTATTGTAATCATAACAAGAAGAAGCACATAGCACAAATCACCAACTTTATAACTGACTTCCTTTTACCATCTGAGAGAAAATAGCTTTGCACATTTTTGCTTCTCTTCTCAGCAGTCCAAAATAATGCTCCTCAAGGAATTGAACTAGTGAAAAGGCTAACATTTTCCAGAAAGAAGATGGAGGATAACAACATATTAAACTGGCCAAAATAAATAGTTTCAGATTCTGATTCATCAAGTAGAATACTGTGAATGGTTTTTTTATCATTCTGTAGCAAAAGAAAAACCCAACCCAAAATCACATTCCTTGAACAATGTTTGGTCTTCCTAAGTATTTAGAGAGGCACATGTTGATCTGCAGTCCTGCGAGCTGAGTAACTTCAGGTCTCGTGATTCCATTTGTCTCAGAACTCAAAGTGTTTGAACAAAACCCATGACACCCACCTGGCCAAGGGTTAAAGCAACCTTTAACAAGGAAGGCATCAGCCTTTGTGGTTCTTGGGATGGCTTCAAGCCCATAAAGAAACAATTGCATCATGCCCTAATTACTCCAGCTGACTCAATGCACAAACTGGGATCCCTCTGAAAGCATTTCAGAACATTTTGTAATACAGAAAACTAAGGTATTGCATTATCTTTCCCAGATGTGACAGCAAGTTTTTTGCAGAGCTCATTTAAAGTAGAACCACTGTAGAACCACTACAGAGAGGATCAAGAGGCATGACACAATTATGCAGAGGACAGGACATACGGAGAACAACTTTCAGCTATAACAATGGACTGCCGTGTATGACTGTCAAAAATGGTAGCATTATACTCCTAGTGCTCTATTTTCCCCTGGAAATTAATCTAAGTAAATTTTAGTGAAAAAACCCCGTTTGTTATTTACCCTCACTAGGTAACATCACAGTTATCCTTATCTCCTTGTAAAAAGGAGCAACAGCTGCAGCAGATGTTGCTATAAACCTATAAAGTTTCTCAACTTTCCTGTGAGGAACAGTATTTTATTGTTCAATTTGGTTTCTCCATAATATGTATCTCCATCTTCCATAGTGATGGATAAGGAGTTTTGATCAAGCAGTTTAATATTGGGGAAAAGGAACTTGTATTTTATAGGGAATACATACATATAAGGACAGAAACATACAATACAGGATTATAAGGAAAAGCTGCAGTTTCCTAGATTCACGTGTATCTCTGCATGTATTTGTCTTGTGTGTGTACGTGTACATTATAGATATGCTAGGGGTAGCAGCACTAACTCTACAGGGCTGTATCTCTTTCTTGCAGTGTATATATTCCTGGAATTTAATCAGTTACAAGGACAAGCAAACATCTACAACACTGGTAGGTGGCTGCTCATCTTTCAAGCAAGGCATATATATTGCTGGCTAATTTAATGCAGAAATAAAATCATAAGGTCTATACATTAATTCAATATAAAATGAGGTTGGGAGGCACTTACGATAAAGCGACACACTGTAACATAAAACACTGTTTTCATTTCCACACCAGCCTGCAAAGGGAAGCAGCCAAGGAGCAGGGATGTTCTTTTAGCAGCCCTGGTTGGTAGGCTCCATTTCCTGTACAGGGGCAAATGCTGCCAGGGACGGGCAAACGCTGCAGCTCACCCCACTGCATCTGCTCAAGTCTGGGAGTCGGAGCCTTACACAGGAGATCTGAATCAGGACTTTAGTAAAAAGCAAAGGCAAAAAGCATTGATGCACAGTTCCAACCTCAACTGCTGGCTCTGCATCTGCAACAACATAATCCCTTCTCCCATCCCCATACCACTGTCTGGGGGACTTGTCTGTGTTTTGGCATTCATTGCAAAGTTTTCATTCCAGTTGTGTACACAAATGTACTGTACACAAATGTACACAAATGTTCCCATGATATACTTTCTTTCTTTACACCCTAAAAAGATATCACATGTCTGCTTTGCTGTTTTCAAACCACCTTCTCCTCATCTACAGTCCAATTCCACAGCAAACTCTGGGCAAGCACACCGTGCTTATGCCTTATAGATGTTCCTCCTGGGCAAGCATGTTTATTTATGGACTGCAGTGCAATCCTGTAGCATGGAAGTAAACAAATGAACAACTCACTCCCTCCTTCAAAGACATGTGAAGACCTAAATTTAGCTCCTTGTCATGAGAACCCATTAGCAGTTAAACGATCCATCTTCATCACCATAATTCAACAGCAGGCTTCTTTTTGTACAATAGCATGAAAATAAAGCCACTGGTAACTATTATTTTGATGTATCTGGCAGATAGTGCATAGTGTATCTATTCAGCCAGTGCACTGAACTCAGTATTGCTGTGGTCAGAAGCCCTTTGACTCATCTCAACCTGTACCTTGGTTAAATTTCTCTTTTGGTTTCTCCATCGTGACTGTGGGGCAGACAGCAAACGCATTTGCTTCCCCAGGGAGGTATAGAGCACAGCTGCTCCTTGGTGACGTGCAGGAGAAAACTTGTGGTTTTATATTTTTTCTCTGTTCAATCTCAGGCCAGACACACAGGTCATCCTATGTACACAGGATTTTAAGTGGAGGTCATTAGCTTGTCTGACGCACGTAATTAAATTTGTTTTACAAGCTTGTCTATGCAGTAAGTAATTAAATACCACTTCTCAAACTGAGATTTTAATTGTCCTGAGTTGCCTGACAATAGCATTTTTCTCAATCTTGTTGGTTCCCAAGTAAATGCGAAATGTGAAAAAGGAGCTACCACTGATAATTCTACAAGAACTACAAAGCAACAAAAAGCGTTCAACTACCAATAGCTTTAAGACAATTATTCCTTTAAGACAAGTATTCCTTATACAAGTTTCAAAAGTATATCCAGATTTTCATCATTGGCAATGGAAATTTCATTTCATCATTTCATTTCCAGTGGCGATGGAAATGTTAAAACACAAACACAGAGCATTCTGCCTTTGTTTTTATGACTCCCACAATAAATCCTGAGGCAGGTCTGAACCACAGTTTTAAATCCAAATCCATGTTTTTCAGGTCAGAACTACATCTAAATTACCATAAGAGTATCTGTAGATACTTTCTTAATTTGGAAAACTCATTAACTGTTTGGTTATGTAGAATTATGATGTCTTAATTCCAAGTATTATTGTCAATTATTCTTACTATTTCACAATATACTAAGAAGCATCTTGAATTTTCAAAAACCTACAAACTCCCTGGAGGAGCCAGTACCACACAAACTTGTCAGGTGTGGGATTATTTTCAGGATCTGAAATGCAGCATACAGACTAGCCAGGTATGTACTTGCCTCCACTCCACCGGCACTTATACAGACACAACCTCGCAAAGTCCAGTTAAAGGACATAACCACGTTTTCAAAGCTTTAAAATGCAGTCTATTTTTCTCTGCAGCTGTCTGTGTTTTACCATAAATAGCAGACAATCCACATTAGGTTTTGGAGAAAAAGGCTTGCTTTTGTGCAGTCAGATACAGGAGAGAGATACTGATATGGCTTCCTACTGATAAACAGGGTCAGGGCTGTACTCTAAGCAAGTAGATTCTCCTACTTACTTGTACAACTGCCCCAAATTTCTGCCAAGCCATGGTAACTGTTCCCAAACTCCCTAAACCAAAGGGGGAGGAGGAAAGAACTGCTCTCTGTGCAGTCACCCCATGTTAAATGGGTGGGGACATAAACATGCATCTCCTTTTAGAGTCCCCTGGGGAGAGCATTAGAGTCATCTCTTCAAGGTGCTTTGGGAAGATCACTTCTTGCCTTTGACCTGGAAAGCTGTTAGAAACAGGATTAGGATATGACAGGGGGTGGTTCCTCACAGATTTACACCAGAACAACCAGGCCAGTGCAAATTTGCAGAAGACAAAGGCAGAATTAGAGGGGCACCTTAGGATCTACCAGCAAGACAGAAATTAACAAGAAGCTACATAATTACCTTGCTCCTTCTCAAAATATTGACAACTCAAAATATCCACATGTCCTGAAAAAGGCCACAGAATTAAAACATGTGCATGGGCAACAAGAGCAGTAAGATTTGTATCAACAGACCCTCAGACATGAGACTAAATAGTTAAGCAGCTGAACGTGCAAAAAAGATGCAGAAGGACATAATCAAGGCCAAACACCACCTCACAATATTAAAAACTACAAGGTCATCTGAAGTCAGATGTGCAGGTAGTAGCTCTCCATGCAGTGTCACAAGGTGAAAGTTAAAAAGAGCTCATCAGAATCCTATAATCCTAGACTGTTTTGGAAGGAGACCTTGAAGACCATCTAGTCTCAACCCACCTGCCATGGGCAGGGACATCTTCCACTAGACCAGGTTGCTCAGAGCTCCATCCGACCTGGCTTTGAACATTGCCAGAGATGGGGCATCCACAACTTCCCTGGGCATCCAGTTCCTGTGCCTTTCCACCCTTACAGAAAAGAATTTTTTCCTAATATCTAATCTAAACCTCCTTTCCATCAATTTGAACACATTCCCCCTTGTCCTGTCACTGCATGCCCTTGTAAATAGCCTTGCCCCATCTCTCCTGTAAGTTTGCTTCACGTACAGGAAGGACACAATTAGGTCACCCTGAAGCCTTCTCTTTCCTGGGCTGAACAATCCTAATTCTCTCAGCATTTCCTTATAGGAGAGGTGCTCCATCCCTCTGGTCAACTTAATCACAAACTGAATTTTTGAAAGAAAAATGGATACTTAAATACAGGACAGGCACATGGAGTGTTCAATTTAGATGTTTGGTTTTGGGGGAATTTGATTAATTGATTTATTTCAATTTTTTTTAAAAATATCATTAAGTATGAGCCTATCCTTCAAAATTACAGTATTCTCACAATGTCTCTTAAATATTTTGTATTTCCCTTGTAAGATTAAATGATGATAGATGATTTAAGTCCCATATGGTGTGATGGAGAGAGATGGTATGTGTTTCTCTTTCCTTATTCTTTTCTGTCTAGTTTTGGATGTTTGACCACTTGTGTGCTGACTCACTCTTAGTCTCAGCATTTATGGCATCCTGACCTGGAGATGATATTCACAGAAGGGAACTGCTAAGCTGCAATTGCTTTAAGACTACGCAGGGGGAGAAAAAACCCACGTTAAATAACCTATGAAAACCCTACCACAAACTCCTGGACCAGCAGCACCAATATCTCCCAAGCACCTGCCACCTATTTAACAGAGACAGTTTACCCAATACCAATTACTCAAACTACCTTCTGTTCTACAGTGGAGCGTAGCAATTGTGATAGCTGGTATACTTAAAAACCCAAAAATTAAATTACCGTAATACCTCAGAAAGAAGTGACAAATCTTCATGGACACTGTTAAACTGCAAGAAGTGATTCCAATAATTAGCGTGTGTTTACCATGTAATTACTGTCTTTCTAAATCCCAAGGGAACAGTATGTGAAGCAAAGTATTATGTAAAGTATTAATTCAGTTTAAAAAAATTATTTGAATGCAGACTGAGTTATGAGCCCTTAAAAGTTCTTACTTACATTTCAAATATGTAAACTTAATCAGCTTATAAGACAATAAACCAAATCATTATGGATTGCTGACTATAAAAAAAAGCAGTATGTTAAATTATTTTTATTATGACAATTACAATAATTTCTTTCATGGGGCATACCACTGGTTGTGCAGGTTATAATCTGAATAAGAAACAGTGTCAGTTGAACTACTGATGAAACAACATTCATCTGCAATTCCACACACATGCACTCTGGGCTTCAAGTATTGTACAAGATATGTTTGAAGCTGAAACCCTGAAGATGGTTTAAGCTCACCATCAGCTTAAGTGATTTATTGATGATTATTAAGTATTTACTGTGACAAACACAAACACCCCCAGCATGGTTTTCTACTTGCCAAACCACACACATGGTTTCTGCAGTTTCATATTTATAACTGCTTCTCTTTGAAGACTCTCTGAAATAGCCTAACATCTCAGGTAAAACTTTTGGAAACTTTTGAGAACCTACTCATCCTTCTGGTGCTTTTCTGGACTTATAATCATAACTAAGAGATTTCTAAGCACTCTCAAAAAGAGAAGAGCCATGGCACCTCTTCTCCCTTGCCTAACTGCTGGGGAGAAAAATGTATGGAATGTATTTAAATAATGCAGTTGAACTTTTTTATGAGCAAAACCCACTTCATCTTGAATTACTTATTTGTAATGAATTACTTGTTCAACACTGGCCAAAATAAAAGTTTATCCACTTACAAAGAACTGATCGAGTCAGAACTCTTAGAATTCTGTTGCAATACTGTTAAATTCTTATTGTTAATTCAGCAAGTTAAGAGAAAGGAAGCTGATTTTAATTCATTTAACAGAACCCCAAAGACAAGATTGTTCTGTTATGAACAAATGCTTCAAAGATTTTCTGCCAGTCCTGTTTCCTCTCCAGCTGGGAATAAAGTTTTCTTCCCTATTAATACAAGTCAATCATTCTCTGCCTCAAATTCATCTTTGAAGTTTCCAGTGATCTCAATGTTCCTTTAATGAATACAGATTTCTTTTTAGTACATAGGAATTATTTCTTATTACAGGATATTTTAATTCATATTTATTGGTTAAGGTTAGAAAAGTTGAACTGTATGTTCCATAAGACAAGTACTAAAAATACTGGGAATGATGGATGATACCTATACACATATGATGGTCAAAGGATGTTGTCCTGGTACTTCCAAGAAGACAGCCACGTTCTGCAGTTGCAAAATACCTATTCGTCTTGGAATTTGGATACTGTACACTGTGTTGTGAGGTGATGTGTGATATTTTCATCAAAATCCTCTGAAAGGTGGTAGCTGCAAAAAAAGTTGTCTGACACTTGTAACAGAGAACAACAGCCAGCTATTCCACACAACAATCACTTAACCTCACAAATTAGAGCAACAAAGTAATTTCCATAAAGCTAAGCACTGAAGGCCTAGCAGTAGTCTTGTCTCTGGAATTCAATTTTAACATGAGAACATACTGGAACATCGAAGAATGCCAGTATTTTGGTTTACATACAAAGGTGGTAACAGAGATACCTCTTGTCATAGACAACTAGTTTGATTAACAGTTTAATGGGGCAGACTGTCCTCACTGTGTCTAGCCTCATCATCCTGAGTCCTTATACACTCTCTCCAAACTCTCCTCCAGGAAGAGCAAATTTGCCATATTTTAATCTGATATTAGTCTTCAAGCATAAATAATACATGGAGATGAGCTAAAATGTCTCATTGATTAAAATTCTACACTGTGAGCTTGTCACATTTCAATGTGCAAATTGCTTCTGTCTGGCCTGCATTCAGAAGTCAGTCATCTAAATATATATATACACTTGCTTGATTTTAAGTTTAGCATCACAGCTGAACCACAGATTAGAATCAGAAGAGATTTTTCTCAACAATGAATTTTTAAGTAATGATGTATCTGGTCAACTGATTACCTAATGAGATGACTGTATTACATGATGTGGCTGCCTTCACACAGCTGTAAAGAGCTCAGCCAAGTCTTGGATTGAAAGCTACACCTTAGGTTTCTACCATGGTTTGCAGCACTTTAACTATAGCTATAGTCCTCAGAGAGCCCAGGAAATCAGCAAAATGGAAAGGCTGTGGATACCAAATTTGCATAGTAATAGCTTTTTACATGTTTACAAGCAATTCTTAAACACCAAATGCATCTAGGTAGTTTCCTTGGGAAGCAAACACAAAAGTCAACTCTAGTAAGAGCAAGGATTAATTATTTGTCCTCACATATTTATGATTAGTACTGCAGAGACTGTACATAAAGTGCAAAGGAAAGCAGGGAATAATGCTGTGTGTTACCCTGCCACATGTTCAAAATGTTTGGATTTCAAAGTCATATAAACAATGTTCAAAGACTGAAATGTTCCCCTTGAAAGCAGTGGTCAGACTTGCATAGGCACCTTTAGAGAAAAGGGATGTTAGAGAATCCATGCATTTGTCCTGGCAGAGTAACTCATTTCTTAAAACCACCTCAGAACGAGAAATTATTTCAAAGTGACTTCTGCTTTTTGAAAGCAATATGTCTAAAAAAGCTCTTCTTTTAGGAGTTTGTTTTTTATTTTCAGGGCAGATAATCAGATTATTTTCTGGAGTCAGAAAGTATCTAATGAACTCAATAATCAAGCATATTGATCCA
>WEIT01012966.1:123717-173167 GCA_013389985.1 Dryoscopus gambensis
AAGGCACACTGATTGAAACATGATAATGGAAGTAACAGTGTTAATGGCCACCTGCAAAAGAAATGGGAGGAAAAAAATGCATATAAACCACTGTAATGCTTTCTGCCAAGAGCAGAAGAAAAGGGATGCAGAAACATTCATTTCTCACTAGAGTATTTTTCAATTTACTAGTGCTAGGACCAAGTCTTTTTTTCCTTAACCTATTATAAGTTGGGAGCAATTGATATTATCTTTAACTGGTGAACATAAGGCAAAGATTGTTAAGGTGTCCATGCTTACCTCATTAAAAATAGAAAACCACCACACAATCACACAGCAATAGCAAAGAACTACAAGATACAATTATTCTAAGAATTCAGGGTAGTAAAACAAAATTATTCTTGAAGTATTATTTTCTATGGCTCGATCTTTAAAAAATGCATAGTTTTGCTTTTTAAATTTTACTTCATGCTGCCAACTGACAGTTTTAAAGAAAATATGGCATCTGCAGAGATATCTTTCCAAATAAGAACTTTAAAAACATTTATTTGACTTGTTAAAATATTTGTTATTTAGTTATCATTACATGCTTATATAATGGAGGGAGGAGAAGCTACTCAAAACAGAATACATTGCACTAGATCTGTTTATGAAAAAAATTTAACATATACCTGTAGCCCAAAACCACATATGCAAAGAAATCCATATACAAACAAACAAACAAACAAACAAACAAACAAACAGGAAAAGGGCAGATGAATGTCTGCTGGTAATTTCAGATTATACATGACACATTCAGGCATGTGCATTGTACTCATTTGCCCAATAATTTCATGTTTATCCATTTAGCTGTATGCAGCGGGTGACAGTGCAGAAAGCAAGAACCATTTCAGAGAGGCAAATTGCATAGAAATAAAGTCTTTTTCAATTGCCCACCATTTTCTGAGGATCAAGGCCATGCACTCTGACAGACAGCTATAAGGAAGGTAGGACTGATCTGTAGCAGTGCACACATGCTGCACTGACCCAGGTTATTTAGATAATGATAGAGTAGCTATTTCAACATTTTCAATGAATGAATAACCTGAATTTTCCACGCTAGTAGAAAATACTAAGGAGAAAGTGGTAAGTAACCTCACAGTAAACTGACAAACCATATAGCTATAAAGGGGTTTTGGCAGGCAGTTGTCACCTCCATAACTTTGTCTTCATTGCCAGTCATCAAGACACAAATCAAAGATACCTAAAAAGCATTAAAGTAATTTGCAGATGAGTGTTTGCCTCCGTTGGAGTTCATAGGAATGATTTGAATCCACCACACTTCACAGGAAATGGCAAATCTTGAAAAAAGGTAATAATTTGATTTTTATTTGTAAAATAAATTTGATTTTTTTTTCTTACATGTTGCACAATTTCTGTTAAGATTAAACAAGACTTTGTTTCATGAAAGCTATATACTTACACTACTTCAAAACACCCAGTGGTATCTAGCCTGCAAAATTATCACAGTTTATTCCCAGGGATCAGATCTCACAGAAGGAAAAAAACCTTAATGACTGACAGCAGTGCATGCAGAATTCTAGTACCATTAGTCCTTTAACAGCAACACATTCCTCTAGTTTTCTAGAAGCTTCAAAACCTGTCGGACCTGAATTTATTTTATGGACTTGACAGAAGAGCCTTCCCCTCCCTCCACTTCAGTGAATAAACAGAAGAATACATTCAATAATACAAGTATTTTAAACCCTGCTTTACATGTGATGAAAGGTTAATAGCACCAGAAAGCCCAGTTTTGAAACACGGCTTGAAACAGGCAACACAACATACTATAACAAAAGGAAAGAAAAACAAAATCCTGGACGCCTTCCTTCAAAATAAAAGAAAGTACTGCAAAGGCTCTTTCAAGAGGTGAGCTAAAACATGCCCTTGCTCTTTCTAAAGTTGTGAGGGAAGTCCATGGCAGTGTGGCCAGACATGCACAAGTGCATTTGCCTCCAGAGACAATTGCATCTGCTATAGGTTACAATTTCCCATAAGCAGCATGCTGTCTGTTGATGTGAACATATAATCTATATAATTTTGGTGAAGTTGTTAGTGAGATACCACAAACACCAGTCTCCTAGCCCTAACATAATGTAGTGTGGGAATACAAGTCCAAGTAGTTCACGCCTGGTGGCAAATGCCATCCTATACTGACAATCCTACTCGTCTGCTGGAGGCTGCAATCTCTGGAAAAGGATGGCCATCATATTTCAAAAGAAGTTAGCATACCAGGCTGTGAACTGCGATGAGGGGGAAGTCAACTTTCACTTCCTTCAATCATCTCTGCTAAAGAAACATAGCTGACAGCTGGAAGAGTAACTTAAATCAATTCAGCGTGAAATTCCAGAGCATTTGTCTTGGTGTCCTCTAAAACTAGAAGGCTTTAATCAGCAGCTGGTTGAGTTACTGTAAGTAGATAGGCAAGGTGGCATGCTTGGTGTTCCCTCTTGTTATCTCTTTATACAGCAGTGTCTGCAGGAGACCAAGTATTCATTAACTCCTGCCACAGCTAGCCAACAAATGCTTCCTGCTGCTTGAAAGGGGCTGGCTAGCTCTTTAATCTTTGCTAGAAAAGAAGGATGATTAACAAAACACCCTGTAAATACACACAATTCAAGCCTATTTTTCATTGCCAGGTGAAGACTAGAAGTCCAGTCTAATTGTTTGGCAGCACACAGCTAACACATCTTTCCCATAAAATATCTGGAAAGGTTTTCAGGCATTCAGATTGAGCTGCTGTACAACGTTAGAATAACGTGTAACCCTCCTGGAATCTGAAGCACCGTCTTTGTGAAATATTTTTCAGCACAGGAGGTTCTGCCAAAGAAACAAACTATCACATCCCCAAAGTGATACACTTTCATTTTTTCTTCTCCCATAGAGATACAGCAGACTTAGGTTTTCCCTGAAATAATTTTTCAAAGTTTTGATGATTTTAATTAACCAAAAGAGGTAAAAGAATGTTTTTTTAAAATCCATTTTACTGTGAGACATGGGCATTTACAGCAGTCAGTGACTTGTGGAAGCTGTTACTGTGAGATACAGAATTACTGAGCTGAAGAATAATACTCGCCACAGCCCCAGCTTTAATATCTGAAGGTGAGGGATCACCTGTGCTGTCAGTGGCTACACTCAGCATGACTAGGAAATAGGAATAGCTTGTCTAGCATCCATTCATTTTTACAGGTTATAAAACAAATGCTTTTATGAGCACTGGGATAAATGAAATTTGTTTTCTAAAGCAATTTGTCCTCTTGCGCTTGACTGTCTCTTTCAACAGAATTGCATAAAAGTAAAGAATATTCCTCAAAGAACCCACATTGAAAAACAAATGAGAGAGGCACAAAGAGATTAGTGTGATCTCTCTACAGGATGGGTTTCACTGAGTTTGCATCTTGGTGGATACCCAAGAATGAATGCTTTGGGCACAGCTCTGAGACAGCTGACCCACACGATCCACAGCACCATGCAGGGGGACCTTCTCTGTTCCTTAGTCTGCACTGTGCAGTTCCAGATCCTCCTTGCAGTTGGCCCTCAGGAACAAACTGATTTGACTCACTAATCTAGCAGAAATCTTCTTTTCTTTGTTTTGGTGTGGTTTGGCTATGTAACAGCTGAGCTGGCTCACTGTGCAGACAGGCAATCTGCAGAGGCGATAAAGGGAAGAATGGGGACAGCACCACCTCTTTGGGCGGCAGGAGACAGTAAGAGAAGGTGGCTGACAGGATGCCAGAACTAACATGGAGATCACCAAGCTTTCCTGACCAAGCAAAAAAAGGTCTAATAAAACATGTATTACAGTACCTGAGGCAAACCTATAATGTTCTTTTTACCTGCACCACCCAAAACAGGAAAACCTCAATGGTTCAGCAGAGGTTGATCATTCTCCTTTCAATACTCTCTCATCTTCATCTTCCTGGTGGAGCCAAAGAGGGGGTAGAGCACAGACTGCTCTGTGCACTGCAAAATGGCTTCCCCAGCCCTCAGCACTTACAAACAAGCGGAAAGTCACAGGGATGGGCTCTCCAGACATCTTCCAGGAATGTTTTCCTCTCAGACAGGCCAACAAACCCCTGGCAAATATGAAGCCAGTTTTTGACTGGATTCTGCTGAATAATCTGTCTAGGGAGAATGCGCAGGGCCGTACTATGGGAGTGGCTTGGGGGTGGGAGTGCTAAAAAAGCCCAGATGTGGTGAACAGCTGTAAGATCCAGCTCGCTTGTGGCTTATGATTTTGTTTCCAACTTAAGCTGGATGGAAACCAAGTCATTTGTCAGCAAAATGTAAACCACTGTCTCGCCACATTTGTGGGCACACAAATAGCCACACTGTTCCCGTGCCTTCCGCCAAAGCGTTGCACATGGCTTTTTAAACTGTGCAGGGCCAAATAAGTCTTCCTCTCTTTTCTCTCTTCTCCCCACCAGCTTCACAAGAGCTAACGTGGGAGGACTGGCTCAAGCTTGAAGTCTTGGGGGAAGGGCTGAACTTCCAGTGGGCAGTTGGACTGTGTGATTTTGGGTAATGTCATCTCCTGTGCTAAAAGTATCACATCAACCCACCAGCTGAGGGCTTTTAAAATGCTCCCCAAAACCTTCTCAAAGGGCTTTTTGGAACACAAAAAGACCTAAAGGATCATCCTACATGTTGTTCTAAATTATTGCTTTCTTTTGTCAGTCTGAATTAGTCTGAATTAGCAAAAGTTATTTATTTATTTATTTTCCAAATTGTTATGGGGATAGAAGCCTTCTGTCATCCAGACTTTTAAAATTAGAGGTACCATGGAAAAATTGAACAGGTATGAAGTTTTAAAAGCATTTTTTTAAAAAAGCAGGTATTGATACATTAAAACTTAATAGCTCTTTTCAACACATTGCATTTCATAATCAAAACCTCCTTAGAATTTTCATTAAAAAATGAAATCGCTGATCCAACAAACCATAACAGCCTCAAATTGGGTCTGGAAATAAATACTTATGCATAAAACCCGACTTATTAATATTCTGATGAGGCTGAGACATGTATTTGAATGAAGAAAAGGTACTCCACAAATTAAAAAAACACCCAGTAACAACAGAAAAAACTATTGACTTTCATGCGAGAATACTCAAGTGGCTTAAAAAGTCATCTCAAAGGTGGCCATTAATGGCAAAAGTGACTTATCAAAATTGGATAACTTGTTTCTTTTTGGCACTGAGTTTGGGAAGAAATTAGAAAAAAGAAAGATTCCAGTAAAGGTATCACGATACCCTATAGGGAAAACACACACAAAACAAAAAAGCAACCCTACAGTTTTTTATACTCTTGAAACTGAGATCTTGACTGCAGCAAACCTGTTAATAGGATGCCTGGAGACAAGCAAGCAAGAAATATTTTCTCACTCTTGTCAAGACCAGCCTTTTTAAACACTACTAATGAAAAGTCAAGCTTGGCTACCCAGTAGGGTTCTTCTCTCAGGATCCCTCCAGCCCAGCACAGCCCCTTAGCTGGAGAGCTACATCCTCTTGTCCCAATGAGACTGTGGTAAAACATTGTGCCACAGGGAATCCTCAGGAATTAATTTCCTTTCCTTCTTCTACAAGACGCCCAGGGCTGTTATGCACTTTAGCCTTCTCACCTGAATTAGCAGGTTCTGGATCTGCAGCAGTGGCTGGAAGTAGCACCGTAGCAAATCAGCAGCCACAGCCTAGAGGGAGATGCTGGCCCTGAACTCCCTCCATGGTCTCTCCCAGAGAAGGGCAACACCATGGGGCACTCTGCACCCGCCTAAGGGGGCTGTGGGAGGAAGAGAGTAGAGAGCGAACAGGAGATAAGCAGGGTCTTCATGGTCTTGCAAAAGCAAGAGCCCAAGCTACACAATGTGAAGAAGGAGGGATGTTGGGAAGCTAAGGTGTGTGGTGGACTTAGACTCCCAGGCAGCTGGCAGCTTGGGACTTCTGGGGCAGGACAGAGACTCTTTCTCTGCCCTCAGGTCTGAATGGACAGGACTGGTTCTGTGACAGCCTGGAATGAGGAGCAAACTCCAGGAAGTGGGGTTTCAAGGCCCACAAGGCCTTAATGAAGTATGGACACCATAAAGAGGGGCTGGATAACAGTGGCTGGAGGGAATCCTTCTGCAGGGCTCAAAGGCATCCATCTACTGATGCAAGATGATGTCATAGGAGATGGTTTATTTGTGCGGTGCCAAATTTGGGATGATGAAAAACTGAAGCTCACTATCCTATAGCAACAACTATCACCCCTTATTGCTCATCCCTGTAGGCAGCGGTGATATTGCCATGCTAGAACTGGAATACATGAAGAATCACTATGGAGATCTATGGGTAAAGGCTGGAGTCCAGGCAATGCTCTCCTTGATCCTAAATGCAAAAGGGAAAAGCCCAGGTAGGAGTGCATAATTCCTGCTAATACATGTCTGGATGCATGACTGGTATCTCAGGCAGAGGTGTCGCTTTTGTGATCACAGAACTCTCTTGAGCAACAGAATCTATGAAAGAGATCCACATAAGAAAACAGAACAACGAAGAGTTATTGCCCTTTACATAAAAGGAACACTCAAATGAGTGGAGCTCATTTATGGGATGGACAATAGCCTGGGTGAATGCTTGTGGGTTGGCATTAAAAAAGAGACCAATAAGGGTGGCACTGTGAGGGGAGGTTATTGCAGACCACACAGTGAAGAAGTTGATGAAGTCTTCTGTAAACAACTCTAGGAAGTCTCGAGACCACGGACCCTAGTTCTCAAGGGAGACTTCAACCTCTCTGAACTTGAAGAGGGAAAGGCAGCCCAAAAGAGATTTCTGGAAGGTGGCAGGGACAATTTCTTAACACAAATGCTAGATGGGTCACAAGGGATGACACTCTCATAGTGGTTCTAAAGGATATTGTGGTATGTGTTAGTGAGATGAATTAGTATCCAGTAATATGCATATATAAAAAATTACCAAATATATATACACATATGGTTAGATCCACACTACATTTCACATACACGACTTGCTTCTTGCCTTCAAATAACTTCCATGTGTGTTACAGAAATGTGGTTTAAATCATATGCAGGGGTACACACAGAGAGGAAGAGATTCTTAAACTGAGTGTAAAATCCAGGCACTTCCTTTTAAAAAAAGCTGCCATCTTATCTTCCAATTATCTATTTCAAGGCCAACAAATCAGACCATGTCATATAGCAAAAGGAAAACCTCTATTTAATATTTAGTCATGCAACTTCAGTATGGAATACAATTAGCAAAACTATCCCCTCTTCAAAGACTTGAAAACAGTCATTAGTGCAAGCATTACTTTAAAATGAGAGCAGGTCACAAACAGCAAACAAACTACATCTTCTGTAACATACTGAGCCCTCACTGTTAGAAAACACAGCTGTTAAGCATTACCTGAAGTAATTTAGCTATGGAACTTGAGTAGTTTTAATTAGCCAAGTCCTCAAATAGACTTGCACACCCTCTAATCGTGACACTGAATATCAGAGGGTTCTCAGGGTTGGTAATCAACATAATTTCCCACTTATAGTCAAGAAACTCAGACCTTACTTGAAGTAGTTTTTATTATTATTGGCATTTCTTTAAAAGAACACCTTTCTGCCAAGTGGCATAAGAAAACTCTAGCTAATGTTTTCATATGTTAAGCCAAATAACACATGTTCATTGGACAGCAACTGCCTCTCTTTTGAGGTATCTTCACAAACTAGAGTGACTTGCCTCTGGAGAACAAGGCATGAAACAGATCCAAAACACACAACCATGTGCAGCATCAGCAGTTACCTGGTGGGAACAGTGCAGACCCTGCAATGGGAGCCTTGTAAAGTGGCTGTTCAGGCAATGCACCCACAACAGCTGTGCCATACTGCCAGAAAACATCCGCTACACTCTCTGCAGGCCTGCTACCTCTTGCTTTTAAGCAGTTCTGAAGAGAAGCCAGCATGTTATCAGGAGACTTAATTTCACTATAGTGGTGTCCAGGTTTGCATTAGAAACTTTGATGGTGTCAGAAGACAACAACAGATTGCATGATCAGACAGAAAATGATGGGACAGACAAGGCTGCTTCCTACTCTGCTTTCTCAATACAAATTTCAGATACTGGCATTCCACGGATATTATTAAACACACATCAGACTGAACTACATGAGTTCCACTACCTAAAACTCCATCCAAAAGCAAGCCACTGGATGACAGGGGTCTCATTTCAAATAGTTTTTTGTAGAAGCCAAACCTGTGCTGATCTCAACTTCAAAGACTATATATTACTTTGACAGATAATGAAGGTCCAGATAAAATAACAAAATTCAACCTTCTGAATTATTTCTCGAAAATTAAGTGATTTATTGGCTGACCATAATGCAAGAGATGAAGTAGATCTGAGAATGGTCAGAAGAATATAGCAGAACTGAATTAATTATGGATTTACTTGGGAGAGAAAGAAAATAATTCAAGAGCTCATTTTCACATTAAGCTAATTGGGAGATATGTGTATTGCAGTGGGGATGCATTTTTCTCCTGATGGGAGAGTGTCAGTCAAAGTCCTGCCACATTCTTGGTGAATACCACCATGAATCAAGGAAGGAACAAGCCTGCAGTTTCACTTGTTCAATGGGGTTTTTTTTGCTGTTGTTGCTGAATCTGAAGGCAGGCTCCAAGGAAAATGAAGACTTAAATGAAATTTTTTTTTCAAAATAGGCAGACACTTTTGAAAGCAAAAGAGGCAAATTACAGCTAGGGCCCACAGGGAAACTCGGCTCCTTCAGCACTAAAGGGAACAATGCATCTTTGTGCAATGGAAACAGATTTCATCAGTCTGCTTTGGAGGAGAGCACAGTTACCTCTTACACCACGGCACTGAGAGGACAGGCAGCAAATCTTTACAGTCTTACTCCATGGAAGGGATCCTCTGGACACAGTGCAGACTGGAGGCATTTTCAGTCCTTCCTCCTCTTCTACAGGGATTAGCTCCTACGCCTTCCACACCTCTGCTAGAAGTGACCACTCTTGCCATGGAAGTGCTTTTTGTAGTAATTCACAGATGCTGAGCAAAGGCATACAGACAGCTCAACAGACACAGATGAAGCTGAAGATTCACAGCAAGGTCCTGGCAGCACTCTCTGCTTACACTGCTGATGTGTCCTTGCTCCAAAGCCCATCATGAGCTGTGCTGCATGGAAGCAACTCAACTCACAAAAAGGCTGCCAAAAAATAGGGGGAAAAAAGCCCAGGCTGGATCAGTTCTGTGAAAAGCTATTAAAAGAGTACAAAGGAAGGATATGTGTCTGTATGGTTTCGTCTCACACACATAGACAAACAGACACATGACAAAAATTTGGTCCTACAAAAAAGCAGTTTGAGTTGGTGGTGAACTTCACAGGGGACAGAGAATTCAGAAAAGCTGGAAAGTCTCCCTCTGAGAATGAAGGATACAGAAAGTTGTGAAATTCCTCCTCCTGCAAGTACCACCACATAGTGGCCTTCCAGTTCCCAATGCTTCATGAATCACAGAATTTTAAGGGTGGGAAGAACCTCTAAGATCACCGAGTGTAACCGTTAACCCAGCACCACCATGTCCACCACTAAACTGTATAGGCAATTGCAACATCTACATGCCTTTTGAATACTTCCAGGGATGGTGATTTCCCTGGGCAGTCTGTTGCAATAACAGATCATATTTTCAGTGAATAAATTATTCCTAATATCCAATCTAAACAATCTCTGGTGCAGTCTGAGGTCATTTCCTCTCATCCTGGCACAAGAGACTGAATTACCTCCTTTTCTGAATCCATATTCATGCATGCCTGCACCATGCTGGAAGAGCACTCTAGTCTAGCTAGACTATAAGAAGACTAACAAATCCTTTTACACCACTACCCAGACTTAATTCTCTGTTGATTACTGCATTTGCTGTATCTTGAGGTTCTCCAGAAAGCACCAGTTAGATGTTTTGTGGATCAACTTCTCATAGTACCAAGTTTGTTTTCAGGCACAACCACATGCTTGCTGCACTCCACCCGCCAAGGTCTAAACTGAGGTGAGCTCAGTGTTCATCTTCTCTCAAATAATCTGTTCTCTGAACATTCAGAGAGCAAATTGTGGCCACCAGCTATGACAAATCCTCTTGCATCCCATGACCACATACCAGAGCTAAGAATGCACACAACACCACAACCCTCAGTTTGAAGTACACACTTCCTTGACTATGTTCTTACCCAACTTATTCACACACAGACCAGGAGAAAAGATTTGTCATGGTGCAAGTCACAGGCGCTAGTCACAACTTGTAGCCAGACACCATCCCCCAGCTTCAGTTCCACCAGTTGGAGCAGTAACTGTCTTCAGCACAGTGCTTGTCCAGACTCCTGTGGATATTATCAATCTTCAAAGCTTCCAGCAGAGCCATTTGGATGATGCTCCCTCCCTTGCCTGTATCTGCCAAAACCAGCCAGGTGTGTGAAGACCTATTATTTAAACTGTTCAAACTACCCCTGCTAATTCTGACCAGCTGACAGAGTTGTCAGAAGAGGAGCTGTGATCTGCCCAACAGTTCTTGATGTCAACTCTTGTGTCTTTGCAGTAAAAGCAAAACTAGATGTTCACCTCCATGACCAAAGGGGACCAACTCTGACCATCAGCCAGGGAATGCTGGCAGCACAAGATGTGTTATATCTTCAAGCAGTAATGGAAGGGAACAACTGCAAAATCAGTGAACTGAAGTGCAGGAAAGATCTGAATTGCTTGGGTGTTCAGACAGAGCAACTGAGGCATGACACCCTCCCTAGGGCAGTGTGAGGAGGCTGTGGAAGAACTTAAGCTTATATCAGCCTCCTCAGGTAGACCACAAATACATGGTGGTTGTGGAACCTACCATTTCTAATTGGAAGGGTTGTGGGGGGAAAACAGTGGGAAAGGCACAGGGTAAAGAAAAAATAGGATTTATTAATTGGAAAAAGGAGTAGAAGCTGAAAAGTCCTGTATACTAGTAGACTTGTCATAAACAACTTTCCCTCAAAATCCCCCAAATCCCCCAAAACTGCTTCTGGGCCAATCCTGCTCTGTCTCCAAATACTTGAATTCCTTAAAGCAATGCCCCAGTGCCCCTAGCCCCCTATATGAGGAAAAACTGCTGGTGTCACAAAACATATAAGTAGTGGAGTGGTGAGGAAGCAATTAAAAACAGAACAAGTGTATGTACTGGGAGAGAAAGTGTTCACTGCTTACAGCCTGGAGGAGGTCGTAAGGGACAGTGGCACATAACCAAAGAAATGATAAATGGATTTGGCGTCTGCATTAGCTTCTTCTCGGTAAAATCCCATGAAGACTTTTGCTGGCTTTTATTACCATGTGTGCACAAATCCAAAACACACATGCTGTATTGATTTAATCCACAACTACAGTGCTTTTATGTATCCACTTTTGCTCAGTTCTGAGGCCTCATTGCTTCCTCTTTTTTCCTGCAGAAGTAAAAACCTTCTCCCTTTCTTGCAAGCAAAACTGTTCCTGAAAAATAATTCTGTTTACCCAGAAATGCTTCCCAGCCTTTACCCTTGGTGAGCAGAAACCAGTAAGCTCTGTGAAGGATTTAGACTGACTGAGAGAGTTTTGGAGAGAGAGCACTGCAGTGCTTAGGCTCATTTCTCACACACCATTTCAACAGTTGGTCCACACAGCATGATGAGTATGTCCAGGGCTCCTTGGCTTCCCTACTCTGTGGTTTCAGTTTCTAAATGGATGACTATAACTATAAATGTATAATGGGTTTGAAAAATAATCTTATCCAGGGCAAATGGAAAACCAAAATCATCAACTTTGGAAAAAGAAGGGTTCTGCTAAAAATAACTGTGGTATTTATGGTTTTGCCAAAACCAGTATTTTCAAATAAGTTGCAGACTAATGTATCTCAGTGGCCACTTCCTGAGCTTGAAGACAGATAGCAACAGTCTCCTGCTCCTTGCAATCAAAAACCAGCAGAATGAAATTACTAAGTGCAGACAATTTAACTGCTTCATGATAAGCTTACCAATGGTACCAACAGAACAGGCAAGAATCACACCAAATATAGACTGCTCTTCTTTGGAAGACCCATAAAGAACAGCTGAGAAATGGAAGAGGAGGCGACTGGAGAGGCAGGAGGACTGGAAAAGACTGAAGAGGGGACCAGAGTAGCAGAGGCTTTCTCTTCTGAAGCCTCAGGGGAAGTACTAGACGAACAGGGAATTTAAAGCTCCTTAACTGTTAGGAGATTATAGCAACAGAAGTAGTAATAGCTTTCCCCTCTGAGCACTTGGAGTAAGAGGAAGTAATAAAACTTTTAGGTATCTACTGACAAGGCAAAATTCACAGTGATTAGGCAGCGTTTAGTCCTCAGACATGGGCCAGGAATGATGGCACAACATTACCTCCCCAAACACCTGCCTCCCAGGAGAGTCAATAGTGTGCCACCCAGCTTCCTCAGAGGCAGGAAAATTGCTGCTTTCCTCCTTTTTGTCTGTTTTTTATTTCACTCTAGAGTTTTATCAAACTCAGAAACTGACAAAACCCCAAGAACTTTCAAAATGGAACTCAGAAGCTTATGAAAATCAAAGGAAAGGTTTGGTCTCCACAGTACAACTGGTACGCAAAAGTGCATTTTAGGTAATTTTTAAAAAATTAGTAGCTTCAGAAGTGTGTTAAAAATGAAACCTCATAGCTTGATAATTGAAGTATGACAGTTTGACTATTAATGCAGCAGAAAAAAATAGCTTCCTCAAAGCATTTGTTCCATGGGTCACATGAAAAGAAAGAGCAAAGACTGGTTTTATAAGTAGTATTTGGTAGCAAATGTTAAAAAAAGTCAAATACTTAATTATCTTATTTGAAGAGAGGAACAGCTGGTATGTTTTAGTGAAGATAAACATCCAGAGTCTATCCTTGCTGTTTGAGAGTTCATCTTTTTTCTTCATAGGCTTTTCTGAAATTAGCCAATGCCTTATTCAGCAGCAGAAGAGGAAGCTACTGCTACGCATCAAGTAATTAATTCTTAAGTTCCAAGAAAGGTAATATTAAATATGCTTATCTATATATTTTTGTGAATTACATATGCATGGAAAGGATAGGAATTGTGATGAAACTGTTCTGTTTTCTTCAAGGGAAGGGAAGTTTCAGGGAAGGGAAGTTTCAGGGAAGTTTCAGGGAAGTTTCAGGGAAGGGAAGTTTCAGGGAAGGGAAGTTTCAGGGAAGTTTCAGGGAAGGGAAGTTTCAGGGAAGTTTCAGGGAAGTTTCAGGGAAGGGAAGTTTCAGGGAAGGGAAGGGAAGGGAAGGGAAGGGAGCAAGATTCTTCTATTTTAGGGCACCTTTTTTTCAGAAAAATGTTAAACAATGCAAATTTTTAAAAAAGCCCTGCTAGTAAGATGAGCTGTCACACCTTCTGGAGAAGTGTATAAATGAGCATTTTAAAACAGAAGACTTTGTAGACACAAAGATTGTGTTTTCCACATCAACTGCAACTTTTACCTTTGTAATTTATATTGTAGCTTGAAAATGCCAATTGAAGGGTTATGCAAGCTTCTGCTGTGAAACAAAAACTGGAAGGTGCTTCCACATTTCTCTCTAAATTAAGACGAAGCAAAGAGATGAAAAACATTCTAATTAATGGAATTTTTTAAAAGCCTTCATTTCAATGAAATTGTTGTACCGTGCGTTCCTTCTGTGATCAGCTTTATATTCCTGATTGAATATCTCAGCTTGTTTTTCCCTACTGATCAAAACCACACCCACAAAGGTCCCCCGTGCTGATGCACTAATCTTTCAGATGCCAGTCTTCAGTGCCCATATCAAAGTTATTAGCATGAGCAGTTCCTATGCACTACGTGGCTCGTGGCTTTTGAAGAATGAATGAACCTCACTCATTCATGGTGTTCCCCTTGGAGGTTATACATGCCTCTGTTACAGGAATGATACAATATACTCCATGTTTTCCCATAATGTCCACCCCAAGTAGCCAGTAGTAGGGACCACAGTGGTAAAGGTCCTCCCTTACCCCCTCATCCACAAGCCAGGAGCTTGCACATCTGCACACCAAGAGCCATGCGGAGTCCCCGCCTGCCTTATCTACCTTGTTCTTTACACCATCTCTCCTTCTTTCTGCAGAAGGCTGTCACAGTTTGGTTCACATCCGTGCTCTGTGGCTCCTGCTGGAAAGCACAGGGCCCAATGAAGAGTGTAATGCAACTAGTAGTGTGAGCAGCTGCTTCCTACCACATGCCTGCCAGCAGATATAGGTGAGAAAGCCAAGAATGTGTGTGTGTAGAGGCACATATGTTACCACTCTCCTTCCTATTGTCCTCCCTGGCCAGCTAGGTCAGAAGTCAGCAGCAGGGGTGCCATCAGGGTTTGAATGGGGTACAGCAGGATCGAGGGTTTGGGGCCAAGGGATCTGCGAGAGGCAGCATTTCCTGGCTCCCATGGGGTTTGCCTAGAGACAAGGCATGATGGCCTCCAACAGCATGACGTCTCTTCAAGTGACAAGATTTCTCAACTCTTGAGTTTACAGGCATAGCCTTTATGGGTCAGCCTCTCATTTGAGAAAGCAAAACCTGGCATAGCGCTCTGAAGAGACTGCCAACCTACAGCTGCTAATTTATGAATTACTAATTCATAAATGTAGAGCTTTGGGGAGGTCTCTTTGTCAGAAAAGCAGCACAGACCGTCTCTTTCTGACAAGCAGAAGCAGTACAGCAGGGAGTTAGAGGGGTTATGAGACACACCCCACTCCCTGGTCTCCAGCACTCATGTATGTGGGTTTTAACTTTCTTTTTTTCCTACAGTGATTCAGAGGCACCACTCAGCTGCCCGCCCTGCTAGACTTAGGACTACTGCAGCACCTCATGAATATCAATCCTCTCCCACCCTATTCACCTTCATCAAATGAACATCAAAGACTCTCCTGAAGTGCTTGGGAGGGAAAGTTAACATTTACCGTATATTAAATGTGAACTGGATACACCTCACTTCACCTTTGCTTTTACATACAGGTCAGAAGGTTGAATCATACTGGGACAGGACTGACCTACGCAGGTTTTACTCAAGTTATTGAGATTGCCTAGTTATTCCTTTTAAGCCAGACTCTTAAAGAGTCTGGCACACAAGGCTGCAGGGGAGCCTCAATGTTTCTGAAAATCTCATTAGGCATCTAGCTGTAATCTGAACCCACAGCCTTAGCATACAAATATTTGACCTTTCATTACTAGAGTCATGTTCTGCAGAGGAGATGCTATTATATAGAGCTCTGCCCTGTCTCCTGTGAACATTCTCAAATAGCTACACTACACATCCGGAGGTGCTGAGAAACTCCTGCACTGCAAGGAAGAGAGGACAACATATGAGATTTAAATAGCACCCCTTTCAGCTTCTAGTACCTGGGATTAGACTTGCTACTGTTTTGGGTTCAGAAAAAATTCGACACTTCCTAAAGCTTAGATCCCTTTATTCAGAATTAACTGTGTATCTCCGTACACAGGAGGCATCTTCTGCATAGCCAGCTGCCACGGCGTGGAGCCACGGTGAGTGCCGCAGCCTTCCAGAAGGGTCCCCAGCCAGGAGAAGCCGCTCCAGCACGGAGGCCCAGACGAAGGCACAGCCGCACACACTCCTGACAGAGCGGGGCACACGCACACGCACGCGAAGAACAGGTGACAGCAGGCGGCAAAGGAGGTGGGAAGGGCGCTTCATATATGGGTTCCAGCAACGAGGTTTACTGAAGAGGGTCCAGGGACGAAGGGCAAGATGGAGGGTAGGGTACAGGTTTACATATGGGGAAGAAGGGGCGGGCAGAGCCCCAGAGCCAGTAGGTTGAGGGCCAGGGGATGGAGTAAAGGTAGGGAGGCCAATGGGGGTACAGAAAAGGAGGGACTAAGGGGAAATAGCCAATGAAGGATATAATCAAAAAGAAATTTCTAGAGATGATACAAATATGCAATAAACGGATGGAGAACAGTGAATCAATCTCAAACAGACGAAATCCACACCTTGTAATAATTATGGCAAGGTCTCCTGGGAACTCTCCCTATCTTGGGGGGAATGTTTCAGCCTGTGGGCCATCCCACCAGCAAACCCCCTTGGTTCTGGGTTTTGCTGGCCCATTGGCATCCTCACAGGATGCAACAGCCAGTCACACTGCCAGCAGCTGACTAAGCCTCAGGGATGCAGGGAAAGAAGACAGAAAGAAGCAGGCTGGATTTTTGCCTTGTCTGCCAGACTTCTCCCTAAGATTGAAATTTTGACTTGCAAGGAATCGGTTTCCTTGCAAGAACAGTTTTAAGGCAGAGTACAGCAAATGCTAGTCCCCAGCCCTGCAGCAGCAGCTTCTGCTAGGGCAGATGTGGGGATCATAAAACCAAGGGAGGGGAAAAAAAGGAAATAAAAATCTCGATTCCTTAGATTTTTGATTCCTACAAGGCAGTGTAAGAGCACAACAGGATACTGAACTGCATATTTGTATTTTTCATGCTAAAGGCACATAAATCACCCTAGACACTGACTCCTTAAACACTCAGGACAGATTATAAGCACAACTCACTTATCACTGGCACCACCCCCCCAACTTTTAACAGTCAGTTTATTTAAAACCTGCAAGCTAGATTTGAGCCTTCTGCACAGAGAGGTCTAGTATGCCAAGTTGCAAGCCAAAGTGACTCTTACTACCAGATTATAAACCCCAAAAAATAGGGCTAAGAGTTCATTATGAAGCTGGTAACAGACTCCTAATTATAGTGGTGCTATCAAGCATGATAAAGGCTGGTTGGTTTTATTATAGTCTCATCCAAAGACTTGTTGGATGCTGGATTAGCTCATCTTTTCACTCCTGTTGAACTGCCATATGTTTCTTTTTCTCCTTTATGTAGCATTTGGCAGGAGTTATTTGTCAGCATTTGGAAAAAGAAAACATGTCTGCAGAAACTTCATTTCTAGTTCTTTCCATGCAAAGTTTCTTGTTTTACCTGATAAAGCCTTAGAAATTGCATTTTCATGTCTAAAGCAAAACTGGATAAGAAAAAGTTACCATTAAAACATGAAATATAGACAGTCTTAAACTGTCCTGATCACAATACTGCAGTATAACATTTCAGTATACTTTTAAGAAACAGATACCTCCATAAAAAGCTGTCTCTTTCTCCCTCCCCTTCCACATCAATTCTGCCCGATTTCATATCCACTTCAAATATCTGCAAGTAAATCAGAGCAAAATGCAGCATTTTACTAACAGATTTGATTACTTATTTATCACTACCATCTACCAGCATTGTTGCAAAGATCCAAGTTACACAGTACAAGTCACAGCAATAAAAACAATATTAATGCAAGGGCTTTTTAAAAAGCCTCTTGTCTGGCAGCTGTAAACCCACTGAATGTCAGAAGCTTAGCCAATACACCATAGGAGAAAGGATTTAATTGCTTCTAATCACAGAATATCAGAGAGTTGGGAAGAACTGAGCAGCACCTGTATGGAGACCAACCTGGAAACCAGAACAGTACCTTTGCTGGACAGAAAAGAGAACTCCAACAGTCATTTCTTGACTTCATAGTCTTTGGAGAAAAACTGAAGCAATGGCAGGGCTTCACAGAGGTAGCCAGAGGAGAGGCTGATTATTTCAGCTGTACATCAAAACATGTTCAGAAGAGGTAGGGCAGGTGGCACCATCAGCTTCAAATATGGAGCAGATTCGGCAACAGATGAGGATTTTACTGCCACGTGTGATTTGAATCAAACACACTTAGGGCATCACTTCCCACTGCCCTTCCTCCCCTCCCTCAGCTTCCTCTTCAGTGAGAGCACTTCTGCTATGGCAAACAAGGTATTCTTCTGTAGGCATCTCCTGTGAGTGACATACTCTCCCAACAAATGTCATGGGCTCATCTCCAGATGCAAAGAAACACAGTTTATTTCAGAGCAAAAAAAAGAAACGGCCTTGAAAGGCCACAAAAAGTGACCTAGGGGCAAGATAATGAGAACTACTAGAGCACTCATGAGAAAAGGAAGGTCACCTGTCACAGTTGCTATTCAGCTCTGCTAAGTGGTTTTATTGATGGGTCATTAAAGGATTTTCATCCACCTTCAGCCTAAAAGAGGTTTTATAAAACAGGCAATCAGAAAAAAAAACCCAAACAAAATTGCCTTAGGTTTAAAGTGTCTTAGCCTGATATAATTATGCACCAAGAAGTGCATAATGAAGGTATGAGTTTTAATTAAATTTTATTTTTAAATTTAAGTGCAGTCTTCCTGTAGCCATCCCTAATCACCAACTGAAAGTTCGTATCTTTGGATAGCTGAACCCCATCATAATCCAGTTTGCCTGAAAATAAGTAGTATAATTGATTTCATGATTCTCTGAGCCCTTTGGTGTAGGCTTCTGGCTCTCCTACCATTTGCAGGTGTAGATATGTAGTAGATAAAGATTAATGCTTATGTGCCAACCCAGAGATGCTGAGCCTGCCAATTTTAGGAGCTCTGCAAAACAAGCCATGAGATGCTCCCACAGTTTTGATGTAAGTAGGACAATAGAAAACTAGATGAATAAGGCAGTTTTGATGGCTAGGCCGTAGCTACAGTAAGCAGCATAGTTAGATTGGCAGCATAGTTAAAAGCAGACAGATTTCCTTGCTTTCCCTTCTTTTTCCCCTTCAGACACTGGCAGTGAGTGCTGTAGGGAGGGATTGAAATTTCACCAGCACCGGCAGTAACATGCAGGCATGAGTAGCACCCAGCTTCAACAGTGTCTTTATACAATACCAAAGAATAACTAAAGAGCCACATGTTACTGGTGAAAAACCTACAGTGAACAAGAGCAAAAGTGTTGATTTCAGTGTTGATTGCCTGTAGTATTCTATGATAAATAATCTGATTTCTGCCATTATATCCAGAAAAAAAGAGAAAAGCTATTGACAAGCACCATTAATAAATTTGATTTTTGGCTTGCATTTTGTAGCTTAACAGGTGACAGTTTCCAGGAATGTATTAAGCTAACTGTTACTGTGAACAGTGTATAGGTCCCTACACATCTATTACCAATAGGGACCTCTACGTGTATTACACACACCTTAAAGCTCCCAAATGCACTCAAAAATTGTCTTGCAGACACTACCGCATTCTGCCCCACTTAAATCTTTCATCCCCCTCCTCTGTATGGCCCAGGCTCAATCAAGAGCCATAGCGAAGATGGGCATCGCATGTCCCAAGGGTCCGTGCACAGACCCAGGCTCCCGGGGCCGGGTAGGAACCAGTTTCCCCTCAGTGAAGACCAGACTTGCACAGCTCGCAGGCATCACCTCTATGGGCAAATTCGCTGCTGTGAATTAAAGACCTGCTAGCTGGTGTTAACTGAAACGTTTTGAGGACTTGCATGTCAGCCTGTTTTGGTCAATATTCACAGAAAAAGCACAAGCATCTCTGACAGCGACTCCCCTCTGTTGCCAAATCCTGCCTCTGAGCTGTTAAAAGAAAAGGTCACCTAAATTTAACAGGACTAACAAGGTATTTTCTCAGTCCTTTTTCTTGAAAACAGCTGAGTTGCTTGGGCTAAATGCTGTTTTTTCTTTTTAAACAATAATAGAATATTCAGCAAGAGGCAGACACCGAGTTAAAGGAATCTCAGTGCAAGCTGTTAAAATCTGGCAAACTTGCAAGCGGCTGAAAATAGAGTCTTATAATGTGAAGTGTCAAACAACCTTGATAATAGGCAGCATTACCAGTCTGCTCTGTAGTTCAGAATTATGTTTTATTACAGTGTTAAATATGCCTAAGCTGCGTTTACCAGTTCCACCACTGCCAGCCCAACAGCAGCTGCTGGCCGATGGCAAATTAACAAGTTGTAGTTTTCCTGGTGCAGACAAGAGGGTAGTTGTTTCTGGCTTTCAGCAGTTGGAGCAGGTTCATCTCAGTGGTTTTTATAGAGCTGAGCATGTTGGCATATGGCCATTAACACATTTCTCAGGTGGCTCCCTGCAGTAATAAGGTGGCCTGAACATATGAGAAGTAAGATCAAGTCAGGTTTTTCCAGAAGCTGGTGTAAATGTACTCAGCAGGTGATCTTGACGAAAGTACTACAAAGTACACACATTCCAGAGTTTCTGCACTTTTGAAAAACAAATAAAACTCAAGCTGACACTCAGGAAGCCCAGGGCCTTTACTGTGTCACAGGATGAGATCTATATGGTCAAGTTCAGAAAGGGGTCCAGGGACTTTTCTACTGCAACAAAGTAAAAAGTGGCCTGCTTCTGTATTTCCTTCAGGAGAACCAATGCCCATTACAGAGCCAAACCCTGGAGACCATCAATCTTTCTCCTGCAAAGGATGAGCCACATGAGTTCCCAGCCTAAAAGACTGTCACTTTTCAAAAATTCAGACATTTTTAACAGTCTCAAAGAAGCTCTTCAGATAAATCATGCAAAAAGGCCCTTTTTTAAGGTGCCAGAATCACAATACACCAACCAACCTTTCACAACCTAGGACCAGTCAGTCTCTAAGAAAGGCTGCCAGTTCTAAGATAGTCTAAAATTAAAACTACAGCTCACATTGTTCCTATGGAGTAAAAAAAGCAGGGGATGGACACGACACCCTTCCCAAGTGCATGCCCTGGGGAAGCCAGATTTTGCCAAAAACCCTGGAAGCAAACCACTACCTTGGTTGTGCCAGGGAGCAGCTGCCCAGAGCCAGCCGTACAGAGGATGCTTCACATGAGGATAGATCAGGAGAGCATGAAAGATAAGTAGTTGTCTGTCAGCACTGGGCTGGGCACCCAGACAAGTCACAGCAGGGAGCTGAGGCAGTTAGTGGCACAGCATCACAGTGACACAAACATGGCCTTATCCCTCTCTTCTTGTCCCCCAGTTAACTCCCTCAGCCACTTTCACACTTTATTTTTCCCTCCACAAATCAAATGGCCCCTCTTGGCATGGTGATGATTTGGGGCTGCGACAAACAAGATCCCAGAGGAACCAGAGCTGGACCACATCATTCAACCTTCCATTTCTACGTCTCCAAAATAAGAACAGCAGTCCTCACTGGCACAGAGTTACGATGATACATTTTTTTTATCTTCATAGCATCTACATGTAACAGTAAAGGATCCAGAGAAAGATTCTGGTAGCCGTATATAAAAGGAAAAATAATGGATTCAAATCAGCTGTGCTGCTCAGCACCGCAGTTCAGTCAACTGTGCCTTTCACCCTGGTGATCTCAGAGGGTGCATCCCTGGGTAGCAGGACAGAAACCACTGCAAACACAGGCAGGTAGGTGCTGCCCCAAAGGTGGTGAGCATTGGTTTCATCAACACTGGAACACAGGGCCAGGGGCCAGTTTCCAACTACTGGTAGTGCTGGCTCCTTTTTTACCTGGTACATGCACAAGTTGAAATGCAAAGTGGGCACTGGATGTTTTTCAGAGAGATTAAATAATCTTTTGATTTTGAGAACAGAGGGCAGCATCTTCAGAGGCTGCATGTGCATCTTTTTCTGATGATCAAGTCACTTTGAGGTATCTTAGAGAGGACATGTTCAAAACACCTCAAGTCTCAGGCTGTTTGGCTAATCTAGACTCCAGAAGTCTTGTCTGTATTCAGCAAAAATATGATTTGTTTCTTCAATATCTCTTATGGCCTCTGAGCTTTGATCAACATTTCCCCCATCTCAAGAGCAAAACTCCACTTCTCTGATTCTTTCCATATGTCTTCCAAAAGCAGAATCCTCTGCTAACCAGTTCCTGTAGCACTGCTCCCAAAGGACCAGCTCAACATCTCTGTGGCTTCAGAGCCACTTCTTGCAAGACTCCTGTTGCTCATGAAAAAAGTATAGTCTGAAAAGCATCAGGGCACCCAGAACAGCTGAGTTTTTAATTCTGAGACCACCAGGGCCAAGGTGAGATGCTGCTGAACTCTCAAATGATCCAGTATGGAAGAGTGAGGAGAATGGGAGAAACAAGCTGTTTTTTCATAGGAGGTAATGGGGATAATGAAATAGATCCAACTTGGGCTAAAAACCAAGACTCTCTTTCCTGCAAGAAGGAAGCAATAGAAAATAATTTTTACAAATTGTACCACCATGATAATAGGACACAGACTCACTGGACTCTATCTTCTCAGGGACAGAGATGCAGCAGGCTGGTTTTCTCTTTTAGATTCCAGGTAACTCTTCCATGTACAGTGACTGATGTCTACCATTTAGTTCTGAAATTCTTTCTTCTACCCTTCAGAAAACAATCTTATTAGAAAAATAGCCTTATGAGGCAGAGAAGCAAAGAATTGCAGTCCTTTTAAAGAAAGGCGCTAACAAGTATTGAGTGCTGTGACTGAAGGAGTAGCTATACACTAAGTCTTTTTAAGCAGCAAACGTGGCTTAAGGAATTAGCACATATGCCTCTGTATGCTTCTATGTCAGCTGTGCCCATTCTTGTACTACACATTGTTAACTGGTACCTGAGGCAATATGGATTTTAAAAAATAGACAAAACTAAAAAGTTGTTTGTATTTTAAAGTAAAATAAGATATCTACTTATTTCAGTTGTCTCTGGCAAGCACTGGGACAACAGAAGCAGGAGACATTCTCCTTAGGATGACCAGTAGAAAGGCACTTAAGGAAAAGCTTAAGATGCTCCAGATATCTCAAGACCACAAAGAGATGTGAAGTTTGGAACATAACTGGAACCTGGTACACCTGTGTCCTAGTTCTGTCTGCCTGCCTAGAGCACTGGTATGGATGTGGCAGAGCAGTCATTTACAGAAACATCTTGCAGTGGTTCAATATGGAAGTATTCCTGGTAACTATGTCAGTCCAAGCTAAAAATAAAATATAACTGTTAGTCATTTGATCCCTGTCCAAAAGCCTGGGCAACTCATTGCAGGAAGTTTCTCTGTGAAGAAAGGACAACAGTAGTAATACCTAACAGCTCTTGAAGCTATGACTGCTGAGATGGTATTTCTTTCTTATATAACTTTCTCTCCCTATAATAGGATTTGTAATACATATATATACCTCAGCCTCATGATATTGATAAGGATTTTTCCTTGCAAGCTACTGATTACTTCAAAGGAGCAATGTCATCAGTGGAGAAGCAACTTGTTCAGGCAGGAAGATGTAAGAGAAAATGATTGTTCTGTACTCGAGGAGAAATAAGTACTCTGTCACAGTTCTCTCACTAAAGAAGTACACTGCTAATTGAGAGAGCTCTTACTTATAAGGTAAAAATACGCATGTTGCCACAGAATGCTTTCTATTTGAAATGCAGGAAGATTTGGGGGTCAAAGTGAGAGAGAGAGGGACATATTTCAATCCTCTGGCTGTTTTAGGGAAGGGCCCAACTATAGTTCTGTGAAGAAACTGAAGACACTGAACAAGAGAGTGAAATGAAGTGCTGCAGTAAAACCTTGATGGAGCATACTAGAAAATTTAGTCTGTTTTTCTGCCTGAGAAGGTAAATGAGCAGAGGTAGCACAAGCAGCAGCTCCTATGTTTCCAGGCTGGGGAGACCATGGCCACCTCCCAGCTTCCTCCTGCCTCTCCAAGCCACAAACTCCTTTCCCTGCCTGCAACCTCTTTTCCCATTGCTCTGTAAGGGCATGTCTTTCTCTTTCCTTTCCTTGCCTTAGCTCCAAGTTGCCAAGCAGGTTAAAAAAAAACCTTAAAAGAGCGGAACGTGTCCACAGAAGGACATGGGGCTTAGGAAGATCGTGTGTCATGTTAACAGACCACAAGAGTTTTGTGCAAGAGCCACCTTTCTGATACTGTTGGTAAAATTATTAACTTTTTTTGAAAATATGGATGGATGAGTACCTATTTTCCTCAGATAACATTCTACTATGTTTCTCTTCTCTCCAGCATACACATCATTAAATAAAACAATCACTCATTAGCAGTGCAAGAATGTTAAGATTCAAATAAAACAGGAAGCAGAACAGCAAAGTTAATAGGCAAGAGCAAAATACCACAGAGCCAACTGAATTAGCACCACTACTCAGTTTTCTTTATGTCTAGCTGAAATCTGTTTCAAGATTGAAACCGTTCAACAAGACTAAGTAACGCTAAGAGCAGGAGGAAAGAGTTTCAAAGAACTCACTTCATAAATATCCCTTAATATTGTAGGATATTACCCTCAAATTAAGTTGAAGCAAGCCACATCTGTAAGATTAGACTATGGTTGAATTGCAGGTTCTAATAGCAATAGCAAGGAAATCATGCCACTCTGACTGTGACTAGGTCACTGTTATATTCTCATCAGACACCTTTCAGAAAAACGGAGAAGCAAATGTTCCCTAAAACTGCCATTAGCGTGGCATGGGCTGCTGGGTATATCTGGCTCAGGTGCCCCAACCTTAGCAGTGGCTTTCCACCCACCAGCCTTCTGCTGGAAAACCTGAGGCTTTCAGGCACATGATGTCTTTCAGCAAACTAAGCATCTTATAACTCAGCTCTTATAACTAAACAGTTCTATTTAAAAACAAATGCCACACGAGTTAACAAAGCAGATTAAATAGCTCATCATTCTCAACAATTATTATTCAATCCTTGGTATACTAGCTCTCCTAGTCTTCATAAGAAACAAAACCTGAACCAAAAGTCTTCCAGGAATGTGGAGGTCCTAGTTAAGAAAGATAGTGCTGGTATAAATCCATCATTCCATTAATTTTCATATGACCTGAACAAAAGGACAAATCAAGTTCAAAGATATGATGATGTGGATCATGAGGTACAATAAACTCAATTGAACAACAGCACTATTACTGTAACCTAACAAGATCACACAGAAAGCAGACCCAAAATTTAGTTCACAGTGTCGGAATGTAATTTGGAAGACAGTAATGTAAAAGATCATTAGGGTCACTGTTGTTTGCCTGCTACCACAATCACTCCAGGGAAGTGGAGGGAGAGAGAGAGAGAGCAAACGTGATACTCCAACACATACAGCATCAAGGCACCATGTTGAAATTGTGAGACGTAATTACATCATTTAATATTGGATTTCCTAAAATGTGTCTGTTTCCGACATTGCTTGAATCTAATGTCGTTAAATTGGTAAGAGCTCAGATGGGAAATATATGCTCTATTAAGAACTAGACTTAAAGACAGACACTACAGCCAATCCATTTAATTTAGTTGAGAGGAGGTAAAGAGAGGATGATAAAGAGGTGATGAGCATTGTCTGTGTCAGCTTATAGATGTTAAGTCTTTTTCTAAGAGTTGATTTGATCAGAGAATGCCAATCCACTGGATTGAACTTGTTCTTAGGAATTTGGCAGATTTTATAAGCACTCCCACATCTCATAGATGAAATAAATCCTTGAGGAAAGTCCACTGGCTACTCCAGAGTCAATTTTCTTGAGAGAAAAACCAAGGCAAACTAACATTATGGGCACACCTGCATCTGAATTGAGGAAAGAATACAAAGTGCCTTTTCAACTCAGAATTAACCACTGCAGACTACTTGATTTTTCCTGTTTTTCCCAGTCAGCCTTTCATCTGTCAGACAGGGATCAACTGCTTCCATAGGTTCCCTCTGACCTTCAAAGCAACAAGTGCAGGTGCTCACTTCCAGCAAGATCTGACCCCAACATCTTCCAGAGCCAAACCAAAAGACCCCTTTTTGGATAGACAAAATTTGCTGCCCTGACATTCCTTCCCTCACAATGTTTACTCATATTCAAGACACAGCAGGAAAAATGAAAATATGACTTTAGCACAGGAATAATTGATGACCACTCAGAAACCATTCAACAGACGTGGTAGAGTAATATAGTGCAACTAACTTCTCTAAAGACATGTCTTTGGCTTCCAAGCTTCATCCTTACTGGAATATGGCACCGAAATTTTAATTATGCTGCTACTATGAAGTGGTAATGAGCATTAGCTGATGACTCAGAATAATAATTACTAGGTGGTGCTATCATGAAGGTACAATTTTAGAAGCCAAGCAGGTGTTACTTTCGTGAATGATTCAAAAATCCCAAGCAGCCAGTCCTCTGGGTAATTGCACACGGAAGCTCTGCACATCTGAAATGCCTTTTTTTCACATGTCCAAAACAGGTGGAGAAGGAAGTTTTTCCTTAACGCTGCTAAGCTGATTGGTTGTCAGTGTTCAGAAATAATTCCCCATGTACAAGGTTTGGCTTTTTCATCATGTGTCAAGCATCTCTCTATTAAAAAGGTTAGGTTGCCTTTTCTTGCAGAAATAAACATTTCAGGCTGGCTTCCACCTAAACCTCCCACAGCCCCCAGCTCAGAATGACAGGCATTTTTCATCAGTGGCAGCAGCTGCAATAAATGCCTACTTGTAATTACAGCATATTGGTTTTAACATTACAGGGTCTGTAATATATGAATAAAATAAATATATATAAAGCTTCATTCAAAAAAAAAAACATTGAAAAGGGGGCTATTTTTTAAGTAGCAGAATACATATTTGAAAACACTAAGTAACCCTGGAAAATTGTGCAGAACAGTCTTATAGATCTGAATTCTGGTAATTTGTTGGAAAATACCTGTTATAAAAGGCTTCCCTTTCCTCCTGAATTGTTCTCCAGGTCACCCCACTGTGCCATAAATTGAATCATGAGAAGATTTCAATGTCTCCATTTCTAATGAAAAGCCAGCTGACTGGGGATATATCTATGACATTTGTACTACAAAGTATTTCAATATGAGATTGTTTGTGACAGCACTTCAAAAGTACTGAATCTCGCAACTCCCTTCTCTCCTGGGTGCTTCAGTAGTTCTTTTTTCAATCACTCTTGAAATAGCTGTATGATGGAGTTATACGGGACTTGTTACGGGAACAATAGCTGATTAGGCATGTTTTTTAAAAAACCCACAGCTTTCCCTTTTGCATATCTTAAATCCTCTCCCACAGCACTGCTACTTAAATAATTCAATTAAAATTTTGGGCGATAGCATGCTCTTAATTTCTTTATCGATTAATTGGTGTACAAAAAAAAGGATGATTGGGAAGTCTTTCCCCATGATATGGTGATTTTTCTTTTTTGTAAGGGGTTTGCAGGGAGTTAGTGATAGAGGCAAGAAACAAAATCCTGGGCGTGTTGGGCCATCAGTTGTGACGTGGGCTGGAGGAATCCTGTCTTTCACCGCAAGCATGCCCATAGTGACTAATGGCTTCACACCCTGCAGCATGGGATCACACTCACCCCATGGTTATGTCATTTTTAAAGCATCTGGTGGTAATTTAGAAATACAAACCTAAAAACCAGACAGGCACGTACTTGGTAGGTCTACTATGCAGAAAAGCGGTGATGCATTCACAGGTAAAATAAATAAATATTGACGTTGACCCTTCTTAAATCTGAGCTGGGGAGTTTACCTGTTTACTACCTTGCTTTGAACACCAAGAAAAGATGAATTATCTACCTGTTACAACTGGCAGTTGAGCAACACAGAAGAGATGTTTGCAGTGGTAGATAGATGAGCTTCATTACTTTGGAACTAGCCTGTTGTATGGAGGTGCTATACCCATTTTAGGCCCTTACTAAAGCAGATTATCTATTACCACTGCAAGCAATCTCCACTATCAGACATATGTTTAAGTTATTACATCAGGCAAGCTGCTCTCATGGACGGTATACACCCAGTTAACATGCTGCAAGAACACGGAAAATTTCTCTCTGACCTCCTCCAGCTCCCTCATGCGCACACAATGCCTCAGAGCTCCACAGTGGGCTCCTCCACTGGCTCATGCCACCAAACCTATGTGCGGGTGCTCAGCTCTGGAACCGCCAGCACAGAACTGCAGAGCTATTTATTATTGCATGTAGTTTAATGATAGCAATTTTTTATGAAATTAATCATATTTATTCTCTTAGGCACCACTGGAATGTACTGAAGGGAACTCAATGTAGGGTATAATTCAGGAAATGTAACTACATTCATTGAAGATATTTAAATGTTAATCTGTAAATATGTTTGTTCCTTATTCCATCAGGATTTGTTTCCATTTCTTTGAGCCCTTGAGCCCCTCATCACACAACACCATTTCCCTTAGAAGGCTGGAAGCAAAAGAAGATGACACTACTGAACCTGGGCATTTCAACTGGAGCCCATCTTCACACCCACGATCATCCAGAGCCACCCTTTGCCACCCATTTTTGAATGAGCTCAAGACACTTTTGAAAAACAGCCCAACACACCCACTGTCATTGTGCTGAGCCGTTTTGAATTAAGGCTCCTGGTACCATCTACTTTGATGCACAGCTTTCTAAGTTGTTTAGAAACCTGAGAGCTCTCCTGATAAGACAGTGGAAACATCCTCTAGGCCAAAGTACTTCCCTGAGAACAGACTTCATCTCACTTTCTGCAGAGCAGCCCAAACTAGTCATTAGGTTATTTCTGTTTTCAAGGAGACTGAGCCCTCCTGGGGTGATTCAGCTTCCCTAGCTTAGGTGCTTATCTCAGGCTCACATGAATCACCTCAGCCTCCCCTCTTCCCATCCCCTGATGATTGTTTGCTGTAAATAAACGTACAGAGCCAGAAATTAGGTGTCTTGCTAAAGACAGTCAGGGAAAATGGACGACATTTCAACAGTAGCCAGCAGCGGCCACTGAAGACCATTCATTTTTCATGCCAAATATCTTCCCAGACTCCTAAAAAAAATGAGTTTCAGGACTTTCTAAATCAAAAGTTGCATCAGGGTTTTAAAGTTACCAAAGGTCTTATTTTCTATGTATGTGCCTAATCTCTTCTCCATATCATTGGCATCTAAAAGCTGCCTGCAGCAATTCCGTGATTTAGCTTTCCTTTGGACAGGAGAAGGGGCAGAAGAGGGAATTGGACTTAAAGTCTGTCTGATAATTGTATTGTTCCTAGTCTGTACTTTTAAATTACATCATATTTTCTCTCTCATGCCTTTTTTCACCCTCAATTGAAGAGTTTTTCTTCTAAGAAAACGTGCCCAAACCTGCAGGTGAAATGAGCAGAACCCTCCAGGGTATCTAAGATTCAAAAGTATATGGATCTGTAAAATCACAGGGGTAATTCTGATTTTGCTCTGTACTCCTCTCCCAGTATTTCTTATTTTCAATTTACTTTACTGACCACGACTGTACATTGAACTGACATTTACAAAGTATTACTCACTGCACGTCCAATAGTATGTTGGGGCTTTTTAGCCCCTCAGCAAGAAGAGGATTATTTCCTTCCCCCCTTTATGCATTATTTTGCATTCCTTGACAGTGAATTTCATTTCCCCTTATTTCCAGCTCTGTGTTGGAAAAGTCTTTGTAAGTAATTTCAGGCAGCTTCAGGTCAGATTACTGTAAATAATTTTGGTATTCTCTACAAGTTCTGTCATCTACTTAAAATCAGATCATTGATGAATATGTTGAACAGCTCCAACAACAGATCAGATCTTTGAAGGACTCATTCCAGAAATAGCTGCTATAGAACAAGGATGCTAATAAGATATTCCATTTCTTTGGTTCCTATTTTTAATCACTTAGCACTTTTTTTTTAATTTCCTGATAACTGTGGTTCGAAAATATTTCTGTGAAATATAGCTTGTACTTTTATTTTCAAAGAGCTTTTTACAAAGTACCAGCTAGATCTGCTGTATCCATATAGCAGCTTCCTTCCAAAACTTGCACAGAATCACAAGAAGAAAATTCCCTTTACAGAAGACATGCTGGCTCCTCTCCGGTTCATTATATTTCTGTTATCTACTGCTTCTATTCCTATTCTGATTTCTACACAACTACGTAATACAGGAGCAAGATTTACTGATAATCTCCCTATATGACCCCCAGAAGCCCTCACTAGACTGGTATACTATTGGTTTATTTAAGCAGACAGCAAACTAGGAGCAATTTCTTACTTTTATTCCTCTAGAGCTCTGCAAGAACAGCATCCCGCTCCAGTGCCTTGTTACCTTGTTACCAGAATTTTTTTTTTCGTGAGAAGCCTTTTAGAACTGACATTTCAAAAAGCGCCAGGCGACTATCAAAGAGACATGTCTGGCCCAGTGAAGGCAAGTCCCTGCAATCCGGCTGCCTTGAAGATACCAACAGCAGTTTTAGCAAAGCTAAGGATCTGTAGCCTAAGAGGAGCAAAGGCATGAGAAGAGAGGGAGTACAAGGTAAAAGGATAAGGGATGAGTCACGCTATTTAAAATAACTGACATCCAAGCTTCCCTTCATTTTGGTACCTAATAACATCCGTGTCCCCAGCCCACCCAGACTGGAGGATAGGGGTGTAGGCAGGAGCTCTGTTATGAATCTGCTGCATAAAGGTGCCACCCATAGCCCCCTGGGGTGGGACACCCCTGTGCACAGTCAGTCTGCAGAGACACCTTGGTCAACCCAGGTGCATCTTTTCCCTCGTGTAGTAGGGACTTGCAGTCCTGGGGATCTCACCACTCCAACAAGGAGGGGAGGAAAGACAAGCTCTCCCCTCAACTTCAGTAAACATGGATCTGTCCTCCATTTACGGTGGTGACAGCTGTAGCTTAGACCCACGAGAAATGATGAAGGAAGTGATCAGAGGGGGATTTGAGCACATTACCACTATTTACTTTGGTGAATGGTACTGTAGTTTGCACTAGTTGTGCCAACCCCAAATACTTCCAGAGCAATGACTCAGATGATTTTCTTCCCATGGAAAATAAAACCAACCATAAAGCCAAACACACATGGGGCATCCCCTTCCCCTTCCACATGGCTTTATTTTCATTGTGTGATTTTTGAGCAGCAATGCACTTTTATTGTTTCTGTCTTTCGCTACAGTTTTTGAAATATAGGAATTCAATTGAAAGCTGGAATTCTTTATAATGTGACTCCAGGGAACTGTGCTTAGACAAAAAATACTCCATGAAATATTGTCAGATTCATGGAAGAAGTTGTACTTTAGACCATACTTAAGTAATGCACCAACAGTGGAAATTTAGCGTGTGTATCTGCAGGTAGATAATTAAATAGGTTTGCAGCTTTCAATCATGTCATTTCATAAATGCACTCGCCCAAGCATTGCTCAACATCATGTTGATCATCCTGGCAAAGAGGCCAGGATTTCCAAGGTTGGATTGGTTTTACAGTTCCTCTCCGAAAAAGTATAATTCAGGAAAGCCCAAGTGCTTAGAACTTATTTTCTTTTTCTGGAACAGAAGGTCCAAGCAGAATATAGCTTTTCAGTTCCTTTCAATAATTAAACACTATCAACATAAAATATAAGTACTGCAGTTATAGCCTCATATTTAGAATAAATATGCTTCAAAAACCTAAGAAAATTGTTATTACACTCAGATGATTGCTAATTCTTCCATCTTGAAGGAAAAAAACTCCAGGTTTAAGAAGCTAAATTAGTAGCACAAATAAACAGATTTTTAAAGAAGCTGTGTGAATTCTTCAAATTTATTTTTGGCAAGAGCCCATCTGGGACTGACTTCCATGACCACAGTACAAGAACTTCATTTGAAAGGTGTTATAACAATATTCCAGAAATAGCAGCAGAAGGTTTTCTCTTCTCCCTTGAACACAGCTTGCAACTTTTCACGCACAGAGATGAGCAGGAAAGACTCTGTCTCCCTACAAAAAGCCTACCTGCAATTTTCTTCTTCAGCTTCATACAGATGTAGAAGACAAAACAGATTACCCCATGAATGAACAAGCAAACTAGCTGTCAGTCAGACCAGACAATCTCAGTACAAATAAAGGAAGATTACTGAAAAATACATGGTTTGATACGGCGACAGAAATCATTCTTGTCAAGTTGTATTAATACACAGTGACTTGCAGGTTACTTTGGTGCGTTACTTCTCCAAACTTCTTTTTTTGTCACAACTGTAAATGCTGAACTACATTTTTCTTATGTCCTCAGTACCGGCTGATTGGGTTGTTTTTGATATGATTCATAATCAACTGCTTTAAAATCTTATTTTTTCCCCCATGATTTAAGTGAATGTGTCATTGTCACTGTGTCATTGTCAACAAGCAACAAAAAGCATGAACAGGAACATGTTCAGCACAGTGAGCAAGGCCAAATATTTTTGGATCTCTGTCTTCTAGCATAACTAGAACAATTTCAAAGTTCTCCCCTAGACTTTGCCACAAACTCCTACCCCTCGCTGAGAACTCAGAAGTGGCTGTGCCAATTCAGCCTTTCATTTTAATTAAATCTAAAAATCAGGAGTTATTTAACATTATTTTATACTGCTTAGAGTCAGTAATTGGACTGCATGTGCCTTTTCTTTTGCAGCCGAGGGCACAATTCTGGCAAGGTTCACATAGCTTTTGCTCACAAGCGCCGAGTACACAGATCCTTCAAGCCAATTGGGACACAGCTAACAGATGCTCGGAGAGGATGTTATGGGTGGTTTTTATAAGGGCTAGGCTCTCTTTGGCTGCTAGACAGGATTCCTCACAGAGGTGAGCCAGGAAAAACTAATACCTAAGTAGAAGCTCCTTAGCAAGGCAATTACAATGCAGCTAATGCCCATGTCTTTTCCAGGGCTATGATAAATCCAGCTCCAGTGCAGGAAAAAATGAGTTTGCTGGAGAGCAACCCAGGCACAGGCACTGAAGATCTCATTCAGAGTACAAGGACCTTCAGCCTTGGCTCTTCTCCAGCTTCACTACGGCACAACCACTTCCACTGCTCTTGTGACTCATCCTGCATGAGAAGCCTCGTTGTATTTGTAGATACAGTCCAATCTCGATCACTTCGTTTTGGACTAGAACAAGATTAGAGTCATTTAGCTATAGCAGTGTGAACAAGGTGGACAAGGGACACCTGGCTCAGCACTGCTGTCACTCCGTGGGAAAATGTCCTCAGCTCCCCTCCAGCCTGGTCGGGCTCTGTCAGTACTTATGGCAGATGGGGCTTTGCCTCAGCCCTGTCACCAAGGAGTTGAAGTAAAAGTCTCACCAGCTCCCAGGGAGTTCCTTGGACTCTGTTTTACCAGCTTTTAGCAAGTGGCCAGCAGCTTTGGGGAGGGGTGGAAAGCGCAGAAGCACCTGGGGAAGGATGCCTCTGCACCTTGCCAATCCTCTGGCAGCAGCAAAGCTGGTTTGGGGAGCTGCCTCCTCCCCACTGCCACCACCCCTATGCCTCCTTGCCAGCACAGGAGAGCTACCACACCTTTCCCCTGTGCTAATTCAGCTGCTTACCTAACCACAGGCAAGCTGGATACACGTTCATACATAGAGTTTAAAAATAAAACCTCCAAAAGAGCACTGTGTTCTTTAAAAAACCCCAAACAAATCACCCCCGAATCAAAATATCTCACAGGTCTGGCACAAAGCACAGCCCTGCCAGAAGCTGAATCAGCTGGGGAGGAAGCAGCACCCACCAGCTGCAGAGAATGAGAAAGAGGCACAAAGAACCAGGGGCAGGATGGAAACCACCAAACTCCACCCCTCCCCAAAGAAAGGGGAACAGCACTTGGCCTGAAAGCTACTTTTGCAGACAAGGGATGACTACAAGCATACTAAAGTCTCTTGGAGGTAGCCCAACCAGCACGACACATGGTTCAACATAACGCACTTCCGCTGCCAGCAGCAAGCCTTCATCGTGGGATGCACGCAGTCCTGCAGTACCTGGGCTGCCCAGACACCTGGGTATGCAGGCTGCAAAGCCGCCTGGGCCCTGGCCATATTGATGGTCTCAGGTCCACTGGTGGCAAATAAGGTGTGTTTTTAATTACCTTTCATTTTTAAGCATTTAGATTTAAATTGCTCTTCCTTCTAAAGTTAATACCAGGAACAGGGAGATTAATATTCTGTTAAGAACATGCTTACATTCCTTCAGTCATTTGACTCCAGAAGCTGGGGATTTAAGCTGGTGATAAACTATTTTCAAGACTAGTGATAAAATTGTACAAATCGGCATTAACCTACCAGACAAACACACATCTCCCTCTGAAAGCTCCCTTCCCCACCTGTCAGGCAAAATCTCTTGCAAACACTGCCACGTCTCCCTGTGTCTCTGCATCTTGCTCACACAAGCTTCCTTCAGCTCCCAGCAGGAGCCAGTCAAGGGACTTTTTAATCCCATCTCTCTGCTGCTCAGACCCTCACACTAGAAAATTCATACCCATCATCAGAGCAAAGTTCAAGCCAGTGACTAGCAGCGTACTCCAGAGGCCAGTACTGGGTCCAGCCCTGTTCAACATCATCATCAGTCATCTGGATGATGGGGCAGTGCACTCACAGCAAGCTTGCAGATGACACACAACCAAGACAAGTGGCTGATACACCAGAGTCGTGCTGCCATACAGAGGGACCTTGACTGACTGGAGAAATGGACCAACAGGAACCTCATGAACAATGGGAGGTGCAAAATCCTGCACCCATGGGCAACAACCCCAGACATCAGTATATGCTGAGGGTCATCCAGCTGGAAAGCAGCCTGGCAGAAAATGAGCTGGGGGTGCTGGTGTATACCAGGTTCAGCATGAGTGAGAGACATGCCTTTGGTGCAAAGAAGGCCTGTGGTGTCTTGGGCTGTATTAGACAGTGTTACCAGTAGGTTGTAGAGGTGAGGCCACACCTCAAGTACTATGTCCAGTTCTGGGCTGAGTACAAGAGAGACATCAGCACACTGGAGAGAGTTCAACAAAGAGCCACAAATACAACTGAGGGACTGAAGCAGCTCTCCTGTGAAGAAAACCTGACAGAGCAGTGATTGTTCAGTCTGGAGGTGAGAAAACTCATGGAGGATCTTGTCTCTTTATATATATATAGCTGAAGGGAGAGTACAAGGTGTATGGAGCTTGCTGCTTTACAGTAGTGCCCAGTGACAGGACCAGAGGCAATGGGAACAAACTGAAACACAGGAGCTTCCTTCTGAATATCAGGAGACACTTTTTCACTGTGTTGATGACCGAACACTGGCCCAAGTTGCCCAGAAAAATTGTAGAATCTCCATTCTTGGAGATATTCAAACCCTGTCTACACATAGTCCTGAACAGCTGGCTTTAGGAGGAGCTACTTGAGCAGCAATGTTGGACCAGATGACCTCCAGAGGTCCCTTCCAAATCTTAACCATTTTGTGATTCTGTGATCTCAGGAAATAAAGGCCCCACCAATCTCTCCCCAAAGGTTACCATCAGTGGGGGTTAGTATGAGCCAATACCTAAACTAGGTTACTCACACACAGTTAGACCTCTTCTTGAAGGTGGAAAATCAGCAGTGCCCTTCGGTAGTTGTGTAAGAGTGAGTAAGTCCCGCAGGACTAGGGCAGAGGCTCTCAGACTGTGGTCAGATAGTGGGCACCATGGGAAATGATGGCAAAACAATAAGCAGTCTGCCATAGCCATGCCCAGAGAGCATCGCCCGTCAACTGTTCATCCATGCAGCAGCACGGCAGAGAAGTGAGAGAAGTTAAGAGGTGACGATACGAGCTGGTTCAAAAAGCTTGGAGGCTGATGGGATAGGAAGGTGAGAGAGGAAAGAAGAGTCTGTATCTTCTTCAGCACAGCAGGAAATGTCCAGGGTTATAAAAACTACCAGCACAATACACCTTATACTTCAATTTTTTCCTGAAACCCAAACTTTTTTGCACCTCTGAGGAGCTATTTTATCTAAAAGAGTTTTAAAGGCCATAAATGTCTTTAAGTTCCATAATACTGTAAAAGTGAATAGTAGAGACGTCCTCACTCAGCATTTAACCCTATGTATCCATTCCTATGAAAGAAAAGGTTAAATGTAATATTCAAAGATGCCCTTTTACCAAACATGCAGAAAAGTACCACTGCTTTACTAGTTTGACTAAAGCCTATGTACAGCCTGAATTGGCAAATGGCTTAAATAGTCCTATGGACACTCACAGGTAGGAAGGCTGGGAGCAGTTGGAAAATATAAGAATATCTATTATAGACTACTGAATCAGCTTCCGAACACGTCCCAAAACCACTCAGTGCCTGCCAGAGCATCTCAGAACTAATCGTTACTGGAGCTCCTAGGAGATCGTTCCTCCTGAGAAACTGAGCTGCTGAGCCCTGGCCTCCAGCCAGCCCTGTCCTGTGACCACCTTCCTGGGGCCAAGGGCATCAGCACTAAATGCTGAATTTGGTCTACTAGCACAAGGAGCTTTGCCTGTGCTGAAAAAGGAAGATCTGTTCAGTCAGATCCAGCACACACCTCCCATCATGCCACTGCTACCCATTTTTCTCCACCATCTTCTCATTTGCGGCTTGTCTGTGCCTAAAGGTAGAACAATCATCTGCCCTGAGCAGAAAAGAAAGATGTGAAAGCTATAACCTTCCTAAACATCCCTCCTGCCAACACCTGTCATTCGTTTCTGCATTTCCTATTTGCTCTGTTTTCATTTAAGGTATTATATGACTCAGACGAGGCCTCAACAACTTCAAAAGGATTCCTGTGTCTGACTGCCTCAGCTTTATTAAAAGTAACTGAGCCATTGATCATCATCAGAAGATGTAGTCTCAGGAGAAACGGTATCATTTGTAAACAAATGATCCTGTGAACGCAAGCACTCCACCAGCTGTGAATAATAGGGAAATAAATACATGGTTGGGGAGGCAAGAAGCTGTCCTGGCACACCAACAGACCATCTTAGGGATAACAAAGAGAGTCTCACCTTTACGAGCAGCCCAGCTAACAGGAACATGCTCTTCCAAAGGCAGGGTGAGGGCAAGAAGCAATTTTCTTTTGCTGTTTTCAAGTATCTAAAAGCAATTTCATGCTGCTGGCTAAGGATGAGAGCAAGCAACACTGCTAATCCCTAATACAACCAATTCCCTACATTCAGAGGATGGTTTTTTACCTGACAGTTTCCATACACACCCTCACATGCTGCATTTCATGGCTGACCAAAGAGTGAATTCTGGAGAAGAAAATGCATGACTGCATGGCAACACTTGTGAAAAATCAAACTATTTTCCTTCCCTTACCTCCAGCTAGCTACAAACAGGATCAGCCTGTCTGTGATATTAAACTTGCGTCTACAGAAACAAATAAATGAAGATCAGCACCATGGATTAGAGGACATAGAGTGAAAGATGCTGTATAAAAGTCCACTGAAGCATCTGCCAGCTACAGTCACTCATTCTTGAAGAGTAGTGGACCAAATACTCATAAAAATGGACTTTTTAAAATAAATGCCTTCATATGAAAGGTCAGTGTTTCATATTGGAAAACGCAATGGACAACTCCTGGCAAACACATAACTTGCATACAGTGCAGGTTCAAAACCTGCTGCTGCTGGAATGAAGCAGCTATTGTGGAATTCTGTTTTTTGGAAGGAAAGGGATACCAAAATCTGCACCAGATGCCCCACATTCCCCAGCAAAGAGTATGTTTAGCATAGTCAGTTGAATACCACACATTTCATATGGAAGCCATCAAGAATCTGCAGAGGTTTGTCAAACAGAAGGTAGGCATCTAACCAAGAATAGCCACAGCAGAGCAGACACAGACAGGGTCCTTTTGGTCTGCAGGCAGAATCCTCAGTACCTAGAAAAAATGATTTGGTAAGACAGTGTCCCTGAGTCAGCTGGGGCAAGTTCCCACCTTTCCAGAAAACCACCTGGTAAAATCTTCTTTGAAGATTCATTGTGTATGGAGGGGGAAAAAAAAGAAACAACCTCATATTATCTTCACTGCTGGGCAAATACGTAATGAAATCTAAAGCATGCCAGCTAGCCACCAAAAAGCCCAGCTGAGCTGATGCCTTGAAGTGAAATTCAGCTTGCTTAAGTTTGTACAGAGTACACCTATCAGCAGCTCACTTGCTTTGCGGGTTAAAGTGCGTAAAGGTGCTGAAGGAAAGAAACAGCAGTACTGCCATGTGGTTCTTCAAAAGAAATGCTCTAGCAGTCGGCAAATTCAGGCCTCATCTAAACTCAAACATCTTCTCTAGGCAGTCTAGAATTTCCTTTGAAGTATCTATCTCTGAGCACATATGGTCCTGGAGCACATCCACACACATTCACCAGAAGGGAATGAGAGTGGGTGGAATACATAAGACTATCCCTAGGAAAGGGAGAAGGAAGGGAGAGAATAAAAATTCTGGTATAAACAAACAGCTGCTATTTCTAGCCCTCCTGGTATCCCCTCCTCCAGCCCAATGCCACTCTGCAAGATGTCTTGTTCAACTTAAGAGACAAACAGAGAATTAAAAGCACAAGAGCATGCACTTTTACAGCCCAATTATGACCACTTACAAACATACTGTAAATCTATTCACTGCTTAACATACCACGTACATCCAGCAAATACATCAGTGCTCAGTGTAGCTTGATATTCTCCACGTATCTTGAGTGTGCACATTCAAGCAATAAAAAAATTAAATAAACCAAGTCTGGATTAGAGTCAGTCCACAATAGAAGGGAAAAAAGAGTAATTATTGACAGTGGCTTGGTTAAGCTTACAAAAGCTTAATGAAAAAAGATTTTTTCTGTAATTGCCAACTCTAACCTTTTATTCAAGCTCAGCAGGTACATTACCTAAGTCAGCAGGAAGTTTAGCCACTCCACATGAAATTAATAACACTTATGGGCTGACCCGTAGCCCATAGCTTTTAAAACAAAAGCTATGAAGAAGTTTCTGTCCTTCCATCAAGGAACAGTGCATACCACATTTAATCGCTGAAAACAAAACAAAACAACCCCCCCACTCCTCCAGGCAGCTTTAGTCCCTGAAGACTGAGCCCCTGTCTTTCGCATACTCAAGAGGAAATTAACCTTACATGCTGATCAGAGAAACAAAAACAAGTATGTCAAGAGCAGTGCATCCCATCTGTTAACGTGCCGGTACCTTGTGGGACAGCAGCTTCCACATCGTCAGGGTACCCCTCTTTGCTCACCCAAATGCCCTAAGAAGTGCTCCATGCCCCAAATCAGGCCCTGCTGGTCTCAGCACACCTACCCCTGTGCTTGCAGGCACATTTCTCTGTCCCATCCATTCACCCATGTGAAGAACAGATCTTGCCGATGTTGAAAGGATTTGTTCCAAATCTGGGTGCTTATAAAATGGCTGTGAGTGGACCTGCACGCCAAATGAGAGCTTTCAGCCTGGCTTCGTATTGGTGTATATGGAGAATAAGATAAGCTAGTTTAACTAATGCTGACCCAGTTCTTTCCATTTTACAGTGGAAAGAACCAAAACAGATATTAGAAGTTAAAATACATTCCTGATGAGATACTGTTCATCTGTTTTGAAGTGGCAAGCATGAAATATTTGAGTATCTGTGATAAAATTCTAGGTGATGACCGAACAGAGCAAAACCAGGTCAGCAACCTGACTTAACAAAATTGTGTTGAAAACCATTAACAGGAATACAGCACACATGCTTTATAAGATGGTACTTTTCAGTGTCTTAGACTAAGAAGAGAACAAGAAAAGTCAAGGGGAGGATAAACAAGACTGGCTGGGAATTGATTGCCACCTCTGAAATTTTAGTTGAACAGTTGGAGCAAGAAGCTGACTGCAGCTGAACTGAAAAATCACTATCTGTAGCTAGATTAGTCATCTACTGTTAAACCAAATTAAAGTGTTCTTTCCACAGGCAAGGATGAAGGTTTCAGAAAAGCCATAATTTATAACTCAGGAAAAGTTTAGAGGAAAGCTCTGCAAAACCAAAATAAATTTTGTACTTAATGGGCAGAAAACAAAGGACAGATGGAACTTCATGTTTCTTGGTACAACAGTAAACACTACACAGCATGCAGGATGTGACTGAGCCAAGAAGCTGATGAGCTGCATTAAAGAAGAGTTCTCCTTACTCGGGTCCCAGTCTTCCTTGCTCTGCAAATCAGCCTTTCAAGATGTTACATGGTAGCGGAAGCAGAAAAAAAATAGATTTTGAGCAAACCAGGCCTCTACTCCAACCAACATTAAGAAGCACTATCAATACAGTTTGAATAGGCGATTCTCCTTAACTTTTTTCATAATTAGGTAGCAAACTCATTTACAGGAAGTGCAAAGAGCAAGCATGCAAGGCACAGAAAAGCATCACAGTATTTCTGTCCAATTTGTTTTGCAGGAGTGATCATGCCTTGGATGGAAACCTATTTCTAACAATTTATTTTTCATGTCTGGACAAGGCAATATAACTTCTTCACAATTTAATCTCTTTGCTAATAGACTTTACTGTTTAAGCTGAAATACTCAAGCTTAACAATAAGGCTAAAATACCCAGAATACTTAAATTCAAGAAATGTGTTTGCTGGCTTCAGTTCAGGACAAGTAGAAGCAATCAGCTAAGGCACTGCAGACTGGGGAACCACAGCAACCTCTGCCAAGAGGTTACATTGGACTCTGCACAACTGGCTACAGAAGAACAACTGCTCTGAGCAGAGTACAAAAACCATCTACGAAAAGCGAAGCTCCTCCAAAGGACCGGGAAGCACCTGAGCACCCCGACAGCTCGCCTTGGCTCCTTGGATCAGCACTGCTCTAAAATTACAGGGACACTGGGCCAAACCCCTCCGAGAATCATTTGCCTGTCACGTTTTCCCCTGCAGTCGTTTCATTCTGCTTTCAAGCTGCAGTTCAGTGAACAGGCTGCAATTTACCTCTTCACCCTCACCCTCAAATTTGTTTGGATAAACAGGCTCTCCTTTGTTCCAGACTGCTACTACATTTACACATTGTATTGTAAATCAGCTGGTACAAAGCAAGGCAGGCCCTTGAATGAAGACACTAGCAGTTCTGTTCACAGCAAAATTAAACAAGAGGCACAGAACCCCATTTATAACCCTAGTCTGGAAACAATTGGGTTTTAAAAGGTGAGAGGTTTTAAAAAGTTTACTAAACAAACCTACCCAGTTATAGAGTCTATAGTCAGCTCACAAACAAGTTCAAGGCAGTATAAGTTGCCAAAATAGTGTTATTTCTTAAGAGAACTCTAACAGTTTAAAAGCTTGCTTTCTTGCTGTTTCAAGGACCCAAGAATTATTGGCAAGTGATTTAGCTTTTACTGAGTACACAACTAGGGAGAAATTAGTCACAGAGGAAGGGAATGAACTATTCACCATGTCTATTAAAGACAAGAGACCTAAATAGCATCCAGGAGTTGCAGGATAAACACCAGGAAAAACTTCACAGTAATAACAGTTGAGCAGAGGAATGACAGCTACCAAGTCTTTTCCTTTAGAGGAGGAGGTTCAATGAATGGCTTAATTACAGCTGATTCTCTGCCTTATGACAGAGAATGGACTATCTGTATATCAGATCCCTCCTCAAATATATTTTCCATTATTTTTAATGTTCTTTTAAATAAACTGAGTTTGCTGAGATCTCTCCCATGGGTTGATTTTACAGTAGCTATCAGCTCAGTCCCATTACTGAGTAGGTATTCAGAATAAAAAAAAACAACCAACCAAAAAAGATCCCCCCCAAAAAAACCTGGCCGATCCAAGGGCCAAGAATAAATTGCATTTGATGCTGTCTGCAGTCCAGAATTGAGGCCCTCTGATGGGATCCTATGGAGAAACTTCAGCTGGACCTAAGTAGGATGTCATTCACTGCTGCAGACAGCCCTGCATCCTTCATAAACACCAAGCTTAAAAAAATTAATCCCAAGTCTGAAACATAAGCTTGAGTGCCAACAATATTTTTATTCCTTTGATTACTTTAAGGGAGAGAGGGAGAGAAACATGATAGATTTGGGTTTTAAAAATTTTTGCTCTGATTACAAGAAGTATGCTGCAATAAGAAGTGTTCTACAGGCTCCTTTTGGTATCTATACCATTAACAGTACAACAAACTCCCACCTTCCAGTAGCTTCAGATCAAAACCAAAGAAAATTCAGGAGATAGAGGGCATACCTCCATCTTACGTTTTAGAAGCCAGGGCACCACTGTCCACATTGTAATTCTGACATAATCCTACAGCCAAAAAGCACTTGCCAAGCAAGATGAACGGAAGCTCAACCTCTTCTTTGCCACCAGCCCCAGCAACACTGCCCAAGCACAAGAGCCCTGCCTGAGGAACCTGTACAAGCTGCTGCCCTTCACCACAAAAAATAAAAGTGTCTGATATAGTTATAAGCATGGCAACTTCCCCTTGAGACTCTCGTGCTGCTGGCTCACATAGGAGTGAGGCCTGCCCTGTTCTCTGTCAGGGAAGGAGCCCGTGTGGCACCACTGCAGCTGCTGGGAGCACTGGGCACACCACAGCCAAACCCTTCCCCCAAGCGGTACAAGGCTGCCAGAGGAGCACACTGGGCTGACACAATGCCTCCCACAAGCTGAACCTCAGGCCCCAGCCAGCTCATGTCACCCCCTATGCCCTGCCCCATGCTTCCAGCCCTGCTAAATGATCCACCTTTTATCCAACTTCTCTCCATGATTAGCAGAATAATTAGCACTGGAGTGCTTCTGCTGCCACCAAGCATCACTTGAAGCATGACCTGAGCTTTGCCCACTCTCCTCCCTCTCCTAAGCTGCCCTTCCTTCTAGGATCAGTGTTTCACAAGAGACTCTTCAGTTTCGCCTCTTTCACCTGAAAATGACACAAATCATGGATGGAGCACTTCATAGGAAAAGCAATACGGTCACCTGAAGCTGGACCTCTTTCTGTCCTGAATCAACGGAGGTGTATGGAAATGGTGTTCCAGGGACTGAAAAGAAGCCAAAAATCCACAAGCATGCGAAGGTCTGGAAACTCTGTAATTTGTGCCCTAAAGAGAGATTACAGCCCATCTGTCCCAGCTGGAGTACAATAGAATTCAGAGTGATTTGTGCTCCACCTCCTCACCTCCTCTGGCCCCCTGTTTGGCCGAATAACTAAAGCAAATATATATAGCTGTGTCCCTAGCTTGTTGAAGTAATCTGCTCCTTTGTCACTGCTGCAGCCCTTGTGAGGGCATAGACACTGCACTTGGGAAATCATAGGTTATCCAAAATCATCTCCTGGAAGCTGGCATGACACAGGCTTTTCTGAAAGTTTGGTCTGAACTTGCACTGATGGGCTCCAAGTGCTCCACCACGAAGATTAACTTTCCTACTTAGAGATAATGCTGCTGAAACATCTGTAAAAACAAATGCATTCACTTTAATGTTAAGCCCTTACTTGCACTAAGTATTGAAGTGACACACTGCCAGATTAAAGGGACTGTAATATATATTTTTAATACCCCATTTCAAACCTTTCCTCAGATTACTACCCATGAAAGAGCTTTTAATATCTCTTTTTTGTCTGAGGTGTGTGACACCTGTCTGTTCTCTATTTCTGCTTCATTTTTGCTCCAGGTACACATCATTTACCAAGGCCCACCTGGCATTTTACTAAGCTCTGCTCCAAAGTAAGCAGTGGTGGAGGCTGGGGGAACCCACGTGTCACCTGCACGTCACCCACACAACTGAGGGCTGGAACAACACACACCCATGGCCTCCCCACATGCATGGTGAAGGAACAGCGTGAGGCAGATGTTGGGAGCATGCTGCCATCCCGATGGCAGCACCACCCCAGCCTTCCACTGATCACAGACACCAGCTGCTCTACTGGCAGGCACCCGGGCACGGCTGCTCACTGCCAGCACAGGATGGAAATAGGTATTTAAATTTTAAAACGATAAGCAACTCATCCAGTCACTTCTCATTTTAATAATTTCTTACTCTGACAAGCAGGGGAACATTTGACAATAAAACTATTAATAGGAATCACAGAATCCCAGAATTGTTGAGGTTGGAAGGGACCTCTGGAGATCATCTAGTCCAATCCCTGCCAAGGCAGGGCCACCAGAAGCAGGTTACATATGAACACATCCAGGTGGGTTTTGAATGTCTCCTGAGAGGGAGACTCCACAGCCTCTCTGGGCAGCCTGTTCCAGTGCTCTACCACCCTCAATGTAAAGTTATTTATGTTCTTCTTTCTCATATTGAGACGGAAGTTCTTGTGGTTTAGGAATACCATACTGAGGCCTGAACAAAGAAAAAAGTGCCTAAAAGCTCTCAATGTACACTCTGGTGTACACAGACAATAAGAAGCTATAAGAAGCTCTTTTGCCTTATCTTTGACTACAGGGCAAGAAAAAACAAAAGCAAAACCATTTAGCAGAACACCCTCAAAATCAAAACAAACGAACCTCCCCCAACAATATACCTCCAAAGACACAAAAAATTAAATTGGTTCCTTTTTTGCTCCTAAAGGCAAGCAAGAAGAAATTGTGGCTGCCGCTGGAAGTGCTGCAAGTGGACACTCAAACTCCCAGAAGACAGGACAATAGAGACACAGCACCCTCAGTGTCACTGTCTCAGCCCTGTGCCTGACAAGTTCCTTCAACTACTCTGGGTCTTGGTTTCCACATCTGCAGACTGGGGATAATAACAGGTCTTTACATCACAGGGGTGTTACAAAGATCAATTAGTTAATGTCTGAAAAGCGCTTTGAAGATATAGCAGGTGGTGAGTATTATTATGCAAATAACACGATTTAAGAAAATCACAAGTGCTGGATTAATACTAATCCCTTTGATATTTAAAAGACATCGTTTTTTTCATATTTTAAAGCAGTGAACGTTTATGCTATAGTTTTTCATGGCTGCTGCAACAACAATTTTTAACCTTTTCTTTTCATACAGCTCCATATATAAAACTCCTCTGCAGACATCTTCACAAAATCCAATCTTGACTCAAAGCTAGGAGTAGTGGAAGAAATTATGCATGTTGATGAACTGGATAACTAGATTCTATGCAGGAATATTTCTCAGAGGATAGAATGTCACAGGCCTAACTTACTGTAAAAAGCATTGCAGAGTCTTTCAGTTTTAGGACTTTTTTTGGAAGCACACTAATTTCACGCATAGAGGCATTTGTAAAACAATATAGCTGCTATTTAATTATGCCATTTTATGTGGTGGAAAAAAGTGGATGAAAAAATGAAGCTATGGTTCATTCACTTCTTCCAAGGCTGCATATCTGAATTACGTAAAAAAAAAAAATTAATATCTAACAGCCTCATTTGGTGGTTTCACAGGAGATCAGGCATTGCAATGTTTCCTCCAGCTTCCAGCAAATGGTTGCACAACCACTTCTACTTTAGGTGGGATGCAGGGAATGGAGCAGACAGCCACAAGCCAGCCCAGAAACACAGCCTTCCTGAAAGCTTGTCACTCGCAATGAGAGAGAAACACACGTCAAAAAGAGAGCCAAGGTGGGATCAGAGCAAAGAGCCTGAGGTGAGCAGCAACATCGGAAACCAAGGTGAGAGCACAGCTAAGACTAGATGTCCCTCTGGTTTTCAGCATTGCCCTTGCCAGACCTCACTGTGAAAGCAAGACATCCTGCCCAGTGCTTGAAACCTCCCCAAGCTTCCAGGACTTACACGGCCACATTCCCTTTCTGTGAGGAAGCCTGTTTCTTGTCTCCTGCACTGTAAAATTTAGTGCAAACCAGCTGGTGCATTTTATCTAGGAATCTGGAAAATATTGCTGTGATTAAAACCAGCTCAATATTAACCCCCTCTGGAATGCAGGCCTGAAATGGATATTAATGAAATAAGATCAGATATTAATATTCTGTACAGCCGGTTCCTCAAGTTGTGCTGTAGTGTCAAATCAAATATTTCCCCAAATCAACATACAAAATACAAACATAGGATGGCAGGTAGCATGCACATGGGAGGGGGCAGAAGAAGAATTTTAAAACTTTGGAAGCTATTATGTTTGCAGGTATACGCAGCCATGCTTCCCCTCCTGCCCCATCTCCCGCAGCAGCCATATTAATAGCTATTCAATACGGTAATAGGATTCAAGCTGAACACTTAGTTGTTGGGGCTTTTTTAATCTTCAGGTCAATATTAAAAGCATTTGGATGCTCTTTAGGAGGGAGGAATGATTTTGCACTCCAGAACAATGAAGCATTTGCAGCATTCCCTATGAATGCTAGCAAAGGATTTCCTTCACATGTCTCTGCTCGTGACTGATCTGGTAATACTTTATTTTAACTGGACTCAGTAGTACAGATTCACAATTCAATTTTCTTGCATAAATATGCACTCTGTATAACATTTGTGTGATCTTATTAATTGAATTTATACAATTTATGTACAAAATAGATCCAAAACACCATCTGAGGGTCACTCGGCAGAAAGAGACCCTGGAGGGTATCTGAACAAGTAATTTGGACACATGATTTTTACTCCTGGATATGCAGGCCTGGGGAATAAATCTGCAGTTCTGATCCTGGCCAAGTAAGTAACAGACCCATCTTTCACTTTGCTCTCCTGTAAAATGGCAGTCACCTCATTTCCTGAAAAAGATCTAATGATAGACCTCTCCACTGAAGAACAACTCCCAAGTGGGAAGATGAGTCAGCATGATGCTTCCTCCATCTTCACAGAGTAAAAAGTCAATTTCTCTCTCAAGAGTGCCCTGCAGGTAGATTGAGGTTTGGTGTACTCCATCTCCACACCTTCACCTTTTCAAGTTAATTCACCTTTTCTGAATGTTTTGAGTTTCCCACCTGCTTAACTTGAAGAAAGCAATCTGATTGTCTTGTAATCTGCTATCCATTTTAAAGTACACAGGTTAATCTTATTTAAGTAGGCCATAGATATTTATAGGTAAAGTTAGAAACAAGAAAAATATTTAGCATTCTCAAACTTCCACACGTGCAGCCTCACACCACAAAGATAAAACCTAACTTAGATGACACCAAGTTTTTTTAACTCCTCTTCAAACAGCCAAATAATATGAAGTTACTACAAGGACTGCTCCCATTAGTCAACTTTCCCATCACTCAGCAATCTGTTGCCAGGTTTCTCTAGATGAAAAGATGAAAACTATACTATCCCCACTATACTTTACATGCACAGTCTGAAGAAAAAGCAAGGCTATTGTAACTGCAATGGAGACGAAGATAAGACAGTGCCTTCTGTCTGCCCACAGAGCAAGAGGAAAGCCATTCAAACTGCCACACAACGGCAAAAAATAAAAAATCTGGACTCCTATCTGATTTGATGATTTTTGCATGAAGTAGAGCAACGAAGGTAGTCTCTCCCACTGACTCCTGCTGCCTTTTCCTCCCCAGGAGATGGGCGGAGAATGGGAATGGGTATGTACTGAAGAGAAGGTTACTCTGATGATTTGTAGTTCATACACAAAGCTTCTGGGCTGACAATCTCCTGGCTTCAGTACANCGCAGATGCTGAATCAAATCTTATAAAGCAATGGCTGCTTTAAAGGGGCTACGCTAAGCAGAAGCTAATTCAACACCTTCTCTCTCCTTGATTTGTAAAAAGGATATTCATTATTTCACTCAGGAAAAGAAATATATATATGTCAATTGAAGTAAGGTTTATTTGAACTAAAGAGTAAAAAAATTGTGTGGTTTGGGATGTTTGAGTTCATGCTGCATTGAATCACAGCTATTTAAAAAGAAATTATTCCAGGAACACATTATCCTTACCTTGTGGCTAATATATATAAAAATGACTAAAAAAAATTTACTGAAATTATAATATTTCCTCTCCCTCCAGTAAATAGTTAGCATTTAATCCATATTTTAAAAAAATCTTCTTATACTTTCTAGGGACTACAAGTACAGCCAAACTGGGTCCTTGCAGCTGAGTTTGCTGCTCTGCTTTTGACACAACTACAAATGAAATACTCCAGAAGACAGATATGTTACATTCTTTCAGGTGTTTTGAATTAACGTTTATGGAACTCAAGGAATTTCTATGAAAAAAACCCCATCTTCAGTGAATTTCATAACCTTCAGCTGGGAAACATGAAGGGAAAGTTTCCATAAGACAGAGCACACTTTCCTTTAAAAACCATTGACTGTAACTATAAAATACATTATACATACTGTATATAATACATTCAATTTTATATAATTTTTTTAACAGAAATCCTATTTCTGAAAAGGAGTAGAGCACACTCCATGCATAGAGCTACTTTTATGAAGTGGATAAAAATGTGTGAAGGAGCACCACTATGGGTTATTACGATATTGCCCTTTGAGGCATGCCAAGGGAGTAAAATTGATAATGAAGGATATTCTTTTGGGACCAGGAGGGCTCCAGCTTCCTACTTGTGCTGCCACATGCATGAGCATAAAACTGAAGTTGTGGTTGTGCTCATGGCCTCAGATTATAACTTGACTGTTGATGTGAATTCCTGCAGGCCTTGTACTCTTGGGACATGCCCTATCTCATTTGGAGGAGATCACATGATGTTTTTTCCTCTTTACAGCCCCACCATCACCTTGTAGCTAAGCCTCACAGTCGATAACCTTAAGTCTAGTTTTCACATTTAACAAATTTTCCTACAGCTCAATTAGTAAAGATGTTCAGTATCTAGGCTGGAGCTAAATATATTAAGCATTAACCATTTATTTGTCAACTTTTTCAAAGTGATAGTTTTTAATAGTTGCCTAGACTTGTCTCCTTTAGTCAATACACCAAAAAGGCATCTGCATATCCTGTTATAGGTATTGTACCCTGTAACTGCTGCATACCCACCATTACAGCATCCAGACTCACAGTTTCCAAATCGAATCTATGAACATCATGGTAGCACAGGAAAATCTTTCCAAGCTCTCTCAAAAAGCCTACCAGAGGTAGGAATCTTCCTTGTATTTAGGTAAAGTCTGTTTCAAAGTTATTTTTTCACATGTGAAGAAAATTCTCTGTATTTTTTTAGCCCATCCTAGGTATTTTGGTTTTCTTTCTCTGCTGCAAGCAATAAAACACTTTCATGTTCAATATATGAATAGTAGAGGTTTTTTAAACCCTAACATTTTACAAGGTTTTCCTAAAGCTAGTAAAATATGAATGATCTGTGCAATGGCTCCATACATTAAAATGCAACTCGGGCATACTAGTTCTCCATCTCTCCCTTTATTCATTACTTAAAGGGCTAGGAACCATCCTGGGATACCTTGCACTAGGAGGGAAAGTACATAACTAATTTCCTTACTGCTCTGTTTACTTTGCATACCTTGTGGGCAAAAGTTGGCAAGAAAGGACTGGAAGCTGTTTGCTTTGAAATTATCACCCCATTTACAAGATTCAAGAGCAAAGTCTTTTAAACTCAGGTAAGAGGGGAAAGGAAGTGACTCTGTGCATGGTTAATGCTACAGGAGAGAGCTAGCAGTGCACTGGAGGACATCAGCTGAGAAAGAAAACCAACAGATACCAAAAAAGCTCCCTCACGAAGTGCACATGTACACGATATTTAGAGCACCCAGAGAGAATAAAGACACTAGCCAGATCTATGTAAAAGGGCTGTATTTAGTTTAAAACCACCTCATATTATTCCAAATGAAAGAACAGCTACACATGAGCATGGCTGCTATTTAAAGTACAGACTCAGCACCCTAACTCTGCTTGCAAAAACCTCTTTTTCCCTGACTAATAGGGCCACCCAGGATGGGACCGGCAGGAAGGAAAGAGAACTACAGACACAGGCGGGGCTTGATAACACAAAGAACTTGGCAATAAAATCACTTTAAGCAGGTCTTGAATCCTCTTCTTTTTTTTTTTGGGGGGGGGGGAGGGGGGGGG
>WEIT01012966.1:173793-183794 GCA_013389985.1 Dryoscopus gambensis
CATACAGTGGATTGCATAGGTGGCACTCTGGACACCAAACCTACACACAAAGCAGCCCAGACATCTGGTATTCCAGTAAATATGCCAGTTTCATCTGACTGAAGCCACTGAATTATTAGCATGGTGTTGGAGCATCTCAGTTTAGGACAGAGACCTGTCTATCCGTGCCAGGTTATTATACATGAAAGGTCTGAGAAAACAGAAGAATCTCTGAGAGGAAGGGAAAGGAAGCAAGTATGTAGCCATTCCTTGCCATGAGTTTACAAATACCTTCTTTTTCCAACAAGATAAGTAATAACATAAAGTAACTCTTCAGTGTTGCCTCATTCATAAGCTCCTAACTTCCAAGGTTGCTAAACCCTCTTCTGATATCAGAGTTCCTGTTCAAGTATAATTCAAGTAGATTAATTAAGCCACATACAACAGAAAACACAGTCTGCCTCTTCAAATTATCAGCAGGAGAAAATAGCATTAAAAGTTTAGTTTCAAGAATGCTGTTTACATTTACTCATTTTACAGGCATCAGGATCAAAATTAAAAGATAATAACTAATTGCTACAACTGGGAAAAGTATACAGGCATTTAAATTTGAACAGTGGCAACAAGCAACACAGATTGCAGAAGTGAAGTGGAAAGTGTTATTCTGAGCAATTGAGATACTATGTTTTGATAACTAAGTTAACATGGAGATGATTCACACCCACAAGTTGCTTAACATCCTTTTACACTACAGGTCAAGGAGATACAAAACTACATGTAAAAATCACTGTTGAATCAGACAGTATTCAGGACAATTACAAAGTAAGTACATTTTCATGCCAGATTATTACACTAAATTTGAGGCCGTAAAACGAAACCCTAAAGCACATATATCCCACACAGACATCTCTTGTCTCAGTGCACCAAGCCAACTGCACTGCAGTGCTCTATGAAAGAAACTCCTCAAGAAAGCAGCACAACACTTTGGAAGAAGAAATGGAGGTTGAAACAAAACCCTCAGTCCAAATGAGTTCTTAGCCCACCTGAGCAGCACAAGCGTTGCAAGTGAAAGGGAATTCTTGGGGCTCAGGCTTCTGTGCAAATAGCGTCCGGTCTGAAGTGCCTTTTGACGTGTACTTGCTCCTGCTGGAAGAGACACAGAACAGATGCTTCAGAGAACACATAAGTCAAGGGACTAGGCAATATGCATAATCAAACATAAAGAGCTTGCTCAGGGGGTCTATGGGCATCCTAAGCAAGGAATTATTTTGGACCTGGCATCTCAAGACGTTGTAGAAAGTTCCTCATTTTCATTTCTATAAATGCAAAAGGGAGAGTAAGGACAGTGAAATCTATTGATATTGCATCACATACAGCAATTGAAGGCTTAAAGATGTGACATTAGCAACAAATATCAAATAACTGGGATTTTAAAAACAGGATATTAAAACAAACAGGACAAATATGTAAAAATTAGTTAACTTAAAGATCTCAAAAAAGCTGTCATTAGTGACTAACATCACCATGCAACTGCAATGCTTCTTTTGCAGTTCATAATTACTGGAATTATGCTTTACATTACCTAAGTGTTTTATTAGCTACCTGGAAATAAGCAAGTCCTTGATGGTAAAATTAACAGATTACATGGTTTAGTAGCATAAGAAATAAAACAGAAAGCAAATCACAAAGTTAACACAATTACTTGTCAAGTTGTGCTCATTCCAACCAAAACAATCTTAACATGTCTGCATGCAGATATATATATTCAGTAACAAGGGATGCAGGTAAGGTTTGCAAATCAGAGGACCGTGACCTCTGAAGCAAGAAAAGCAAACACAGGTCAACACAGCCTCACAGCTAAGCATCAGATTCAGAGCTTCTGTTGTTATTAGAAGAGCTAATGTGGCTCCTGGGTTCAAAGACATGAGAGTGAATGGAAATACTGAATGAGGTAGCATGGGGCATGCAGCTGTAACGAGCAACACTGAAATACTGTGCCCAGTTCCATGGCTGATGCTCAAAAATAGATGTTGAAAATTATAGAACATGCAAAGTAGAGCTGCAAAAGCAATTAGCATTGGCGGGGCAGGGAGGGGGCTAAAAAGCGTTCCGTATAATCAGATTTAAAGATTCAGTCCTTCTGATAAGCCACCCAGACAACTGACAGCTTACTTGACCACCTTCAGGGGAAAAAAAAAATTACCAGTAACAAAAAGTCTTTAATAGAGCCACAGGAAAACTTAAAAGGGATGAACAGATGCAATTCAAAAGCATAGAAGGCTCTTGTTAGAAACAAGATGAAATTCTGAAAAGGCAAAACCAAATAGGAACAACATTCTTAAAGATGGATTCTTTTTTTCTCAGAATTTTCAAGATAAGATATGCTTTAGTCCAAAAATTTGTTTGGCCCATGAACAATAGCCAAGTGAGATGTTCAAACAAATGTGGGACTTGACAGCTCCGCTGACCCTAAAGTCTAGATGACAAGCTCAGAAAACACCAAACAAAACCCCAACCCAAAGAAAAAGCCCTCAGTCAAATAATTTAAAAAAACCCACAAGGATATTGCCCTGCATTTTCATCAATGCTACCGAACAACAAATTAAATGCACAATGGACTGTGAAATGCTTGCAGATCTTTCCCCAGTTAAATGTCAAACCAAGAAGCCATCTGTTAATAAACAGAGACATCACCTCTCTGGAGTTTTATCCAACTTACTAATACATAAACTCATGCCACCACTTAGGACTCAGGATTGCCATGGCAAATGAAGTCTTTTGGTTTTTCATCTCAACAGCTTGGGTAGGCAGAAGGTGACAACACCTGGGCCACACAGCACAAGCATAATCCAAGTCATGAAGCCAGCTTCATGGCTGCAGAGTTACTGACTCTTGAAAAAAATCTTGAAAGCAATCACAAAGACACTTTCTGGCTGTGTAAAAGCCCTTCAGACAAAACCATTGCCATTTGACATATGTGGGGAAAAAAATATCCTCAGTCACCCACTTCAGTTGTTTTTTTAGATTTGTAACTTACACCCATATGGGAGATGTGCACACATCATAACCACAACTGCAGTTTACATGATATATTACTCAGTTCATGAGGGAAAAGGTCTAGTTTCTGATGATGCATGTCGAAACTGCACAGAAAAACTTTTCACAGCTTTTAAACTACTTAATCGCACAAGATTGGAAAGAGACGAGGTCAAACTACTGCTTTCATTTCCTTACAATTCAACAGGCCCAACATTACGTTTATACCAATTTATCTCATACTGATTAAATGAACATAGCATGTAAGTTCAACACACATTGTGACAACACACTAAGGAAGGACAAATTCATTTTCTTCTGATATATTTAAGAGAGATGTCGCATATTTTAGACTTTCAGCTGCAATGAGCATAATCAGATCCATTAAAGGGAAACTAACTAATACAAGCTGAAGGAAATCATAACCTACTACTATTAATGATTCCAGGTGCCATGTATCTTCAGGAAAGAAGAAGCTTTTATTTGATTTGCATGCCTAGTTTAAACCCCAGCAAAAGATTACTAACTTGTCCTGATTCAGGATAGTAAACCTCACTTTGTATTTCAGTTGCACCCTTTTTACCAGATCAATGTGGTTTATATTTTCTGCCCTCTGCTTTCTCCCTGTGGTTGAATACATTTGACCAATAACTATTTTCCTACAGGGGAAACACTGGTTAAAAAACTGGTCCTTCATAAATTCTAAACAGTGATGCCAATAGTAATGTAAGAGGTAGGTCTTCTTTATATACAGCTCTTAGACATCAGAAAGAGATACTATCTCTTCATAAACTATCTAGAAGATAAACAAGAGTGCTGGGGAATAAGATGTGAGGAGTTTACTCCTCAAATTTTTACATATTTAAAACACAGTCAGTAAGTGTAGACAGAACATTAAGCTTTCTGCATCCCTTCTCAAAGACACAGAGCCATCACATTAATAATTCCTCTAGATACAGCAAGATTAGGGTCAGGTTTATGAGAGCTTCCTTTAGTCCAAGTCAACATGCAGACCTAATCCAGTTTAACTAGAAATATACTAGTCAGGTCTGTTCAGCAATTAGCATGAACATATCTGATTATAAAAAGGTAAGTTCTGGAACAATTCAGTTTAAGTGCTAAACATCTCATGGATTTTTTATTTAAAATCATGTTGTTCACAGGCAGTTCCCATTCTACCTAATCTGGAAGAGTGGTTCTGATGGGTCTACTTCAAGGTCTAGCACAGAATTAGGACAGCTTAGGGGCAAAGTTTTTCTACAGCTTCCTGGGTTATTGTAGGATTGAGAAGGCTTTTAAAAAACAAAGACAGAAAGAATGACATCTGCAACACAAAGAAAAGTGTAATTGTCAATACCAAAGCCATTCACTGAAAATACGTAAATCATAGAATCACAGAAAGGTTTGGGTTGAAAGGGACCTCAAAGATCATCTCATTCCAGCACTCCTGGATACCTTCCACTAGACTAGGTTGCTCAAAGTCCCATCCAACCTGGCCTTGAGCATGTCCAGGGATGGAGCACTCACAGCTTCCCTGGGCAACCTGCTCCAGAGTCTCACCACCTTCACACTAAAGAATTTTTTCTGAATATCTAATCTAACCTACCCTCTTTCAATTTGAACCCATCCCCCCTTGTCCTATGATTACATGCTTTTGTAAATAGTCTTGCCCTATCTTTCCTGTAAGTTCCCTTCAGGTACTGGAAAGCCAGTTAGATCATCCAGAAGCCTTCTCTTTTCCGGGCAGAACAACCCTAACCCTCTCAGCCTGCCTTCACAGGAGAGGTGCTTCAGCCCACTCATCATCTTCATGGCCCTCCTCTGGAGTAGCTCCAACAGTTCCACAACGTTCTTTTGTCGCTGTCAACCTGCTGCCCACGCTTCTTTGATGCAGCCCAGAATACAGCTGGCTTTCTGTGCTGTGAGTGTGCATTGCTGGGTCATGTTTACTTTCTTGTTAACAAATAGCCCCCAGGTTCTCCTCAGGGCTGCTCTCAATTCATTCTCCACCCAGCCTGTATTTGTGCTTGGGATTTCCCCAACCCAGGGGCAGGACCCTGCACTTGGCCTTGTTGAACTTCATGAGGTTTGCACAGGCTCACCTCTCAAGCCTGTCCAGGTTCCTCAGGATGGCGTTGCTTCCCCCCAGCATGCCAACTGCACCACACAGCTTGGTGTCACTGGCAAACTTGCTGAGGGTGCACTCAATCCCACTGTCCATATCACCGACAAAGATGTTAAAAAGTGCTGGTTTCAATACCTGAGGAACACCACCTGTCACTGGTCTCCACTTGGACATCATGCCATTCACTGCAACTCTTTGAGTACAACCATCCTGCCAATTCCTTATCCACTGAGCAGTCCATCTACCAAATCCATGTCTCTCCAGTTTAGACAACTACACCATATGGGACAATGTCAAACGCTTTGCACCAGTCTATGAAGATGACATTGGTTGCTCTTCATTTATCCACCAACACTGTAATCCGGGTCATAGAAGACCATTAAATTTGTCAGGCACAGTTTGCCCATGCTGAAGCCATTTTGCTTGTCACAGACGACCTCCTCCTTTTCCATGCACTTTCACATAGCTCCCAGGAGGATCTGTGCCATGATCTTGCTGGGCACAGAGGTAAGTCACTAAGACTGATTGCCTTCACTTTTTACTCGTGGCCTTAAACTAGTGATGCCAGTTAACAAGTGAAACACTAGGAATAAGGTTTTAATTGGGTAACTAACTTCTTGTAGACGCACTTTGATTGAATAAATCAAAACTACTAAATTCACTTGTCTTCAGGATCGCAAAGCTTTTTGACCAGGGCATGTCAAAAGTGAAGCTACGAAGGCAGAAACTTGGAAGCTAACTACAAAGGTGGAGCAAGGTGAGCAGTGTTTCAGGTGCCAGGTGGACTCTGTCCACTGATGAGTCCTGAGGCTGACGAGCCTGGGGAACTCGGCACGGCGCTAATCATCAATCTGTGCTGGCGCCAGCTCCAAGAAGCTGAATTCCAAAGAGAAACCAAGCGTCCCAACAAGCACGTGGCTGGTGACCACAGGTCTGCTGACACATTCCTGCGGGCAAACTCTGTCGCGTGTTACGGTGGCGTCAGGCTGAGCAGTTGAGCAGGGGCTGACCATCACATTGATTCCGTTTTTTTTTTAATAATCATTAGTAACATTTATTAAGCACAGACACTTTTAGGCATTATGACAACAAGTAAGTCTTCCCTCAACCACCTGAGATGGAAACTCAGAGAGATCCAAAAGTTATGTATTTCCAGAGATTCAACTGCAGAGACAGAAACAGAAATTTTAATAGAATAACTAAATTACTATCTGCCTAAATAAGTAAGCCTCAGGTCCGCAAGATCCCCTGAACAGCTTTCCAGTTTGTCTGGTTGCTCCAGAGCTTGGGCAACCATGTGTCCTCTCCCTCCTCCATCCATCCTCTGCTGCCTCCAGGACTCCATGGCCTCTTTTTGTAGCCAGATTTAAGCAGTTTTATAGACAGTTAGAGAGCTTTTTGTACCATTAAGCCACTGATCGTTAAATAAAATGTCTATTTTCAACTCCTTATTTCTACATGTGTTCGATCAATTAAAAAGTAAGAGGTTAAACCACTTACTAGCCAAATACTGGTTTTTGTTATAACAGACACCCCCTCGATGACTTACTCAGGCTATGTGATTTTATTTTATTTTCAACAAGGATTATGTGACCAATGTTAAATCCAAGTTAGACTCATACTTAAAACTCTTTAAGTAATACTCCACTAATCCTAGTTACCCCGGGCTTATTACAGCTAATAATACTCTTTTTTTTTGTTTTTTTGGGTTTTTTTTCCCCTAGTACTAGCCATTTAAATAGACCCTCCACTATAAGGTGAGCTTTAGAATTTCCTATGGTGCATAAGAAAACCTGCAAGAAAAGCCAAAATAAATATCCACTACTGAGTTGAACAAAAAGATAAAGGTGAAGAAGTAGGAGGAATACCACATCGAGGTTGTTTGTTTACTTAACTCCATCTTAATTATTTAGACTCTCATCTCACTAATAGCTGTGCAGGTGCTAACTTTACTTCAAGAAGGACCCAGAGTTTTTGTTTGCATAAATCAAGTACATTTAATCAAGTGCACATTAGCTCATCAACACATTGAATCTGATGAGAAATTGCATAAGTGACAATGCCAAGCTATTTCGGTGAATATTCATGATATCTCTGCGGAACAGGCTGACTGGAGGAGAGTGAGAACAAAATGACAGTAAAAGAACGGTTGCAATTACTTTTCTAGCAGTTAATGTTGCCATTAACTGCTTGCTGGCAAGAGCTTGAAGTTGCAAATCCCAATTTAAGCCTGTTACCTTAATTTTACAATTGTAATTCAATATTCTGAATGTGATACTAGTGTACCAAATGTCTTCATTCAGTGCTTCATACAATAAATAATTTAAAAGTATATGAAAATGTCCAAATTATAGCCATTACAGAACTACAAATGCTTAGTATTACATCTTCATAAAAATAAATAAATAAATAAATGTGCAAACCATTTTCTCAAAACTAGCCAGAATCCAAACCTGTTAGCAACAAGTAAGTGGGACTTTTTTGTTCTTAGTGGGCATTCAAGAAGAGGCCTCCCTCCAAAATGTAATTTGTCCTTAGAGACATTCTGCATACAAGGCAAACAACTCCCAGTTTTGTAAAGCTATACAAAGCCTTTTTCCAGCTTCCAACATCATCCATAGAAAATTCAGGCAGAATAAGGCTGTGCCCTTAGTGAGGATGTTTTACATAAAAAGTCTTCAAGTCAGATGAACAAACCAAGACTTAGATAAAAGAACAAAAAACTTGGATCACTTTCTAATTCCTAGAATGGACCAAGGAGGAGAGGAAGAGAGGGCTGTTCAGGTGCACCATCATTATACCCTTCTGAAATCCAGAACCCTGTGTACTGTGACCAACCTACCAAGAAGGTCACACACCCTGTCCTTGTGCAGAGCCGCTACTAATGCCCACCAAGTCCTGGTACAAGGTAGTTCACTGGACTCACATCTACCATTTCAGAAGAATGTAGGTGCTATGGTTCACAACTGCAGCTTGATTCAGCTGACCCCAATGTTTGCCTTGTCCCTCTGTCACAACAGAGAGATATAAAAGAGATTCATGCTATCAGACTTCACAACATCACACACTAATATGAACAGCCATAAAATACAGTTTACATTCATATGCCTGTCTGTAAACTCTGGCAGATTCAAAGTTCAATAGAAAACAACCCTGAACGGCAGAGTAATCTCTAGCAAACGGACAGGATGCATAGCTGAATGCGTCAGCTTCTGGAGCATAAGTCAGAGGCACAAGTGTATTTAGTGTGCTATCCTTCCCATGTCGTTGACAATCCAGGAGTATCAAAGAAGCGTGGTTATCAACACTGTTGTAACAGACTATCACAAGCATCCAAAGCTTCAGTTGCACATTTTAGGGGTTCATGTTACTACAAAATACAGTATCACATTTTGATGGGTTGACCCTAGCTTCTTACAGTAATATCAGATGATTTAAACAGCTTTTGGTACCAGAAACCACCATTCAAACTCCCTTCCCAAACACCGACACCATTTACTTTCTATATTCTTTTAAGTCACATATTTTGAGAAAGACTATTTTCTATTTCACAGCAATCAGAGTAGGCTTTAGATCCCTAAGTATTCTAGGTAAGGAGGACAAGCCATCCTAGGCTTGGAAGTAGATTTCCTCCCTTTTGTTTTGGGTGGAAGCATATTCTATTCAGGTATATCGATTGCAGGTGGCAGCCCCCGTACCCAAGTGTGCTGGATCTGTCTCACAACCCGAGAGGCAGGCAGGGCATTAAGCGTCAGCCCAACATGCATGTATAATCTCGCTCCCTAGCAAACAGTGAACAGGTCTCCCAACTGATTTGCCTACAGCATGGTACACAACCCTGCTCCTGCAAGACCAGTTGCACATTTCAAGCTTTTGGGGAAAAAACAAACAAACGAACAAAACCACTTCNAAGAGATTTTTTTCAGCCCAAATTCAGGGTTGACGTCCTCTGAAAAGAACTGTAAAGAAAACTGAAGTCAATCCTAGGTACATACCAACAGCCTATTACTTACCAACCTTTGCTTCCTCCTAGATTCCATTGTAATGAGAACATAAACAGTAAAATAAGCATATATCTCCCTCGAATGAATTACCTATTCAGAGTTCCCTCTGGTGTTCAATACGCTAATCATCACATTCAAGGTAACAGCCTTCGTTACAAAAACCTAAGTTCCCTCACGAGCAAGTTATCATTTGATGACGAGCTCAGCGATAGGGAGAGAACCATAGTGTCGTAACTCGTGGACAAAAGCAATGCTATCTTCCATCAGATTTCAGAGAGGAGATAAACTTACACTTCCTCCTTTGTACATTCAACCGAGTGTCTGATTAACCCCGAAAGGACCCAAACTGTTACAGATCCCTTTTGCCTCCCGGTGTCACCAAGACCGACGAAGTCTCGGAGAAGGCAAAGTAACAAATTACAGGTACAGCCCATGTGGACGCGGCACGCAAAGATGTTCTGCACCTCCCGAATAACTAAGCCTTGAGTCACAAGCCTTTCCAGCCTCGCACTCCCATTCGCCCGCACGGAACATGAGCAAAGTACAGTGTATCTAATTAACAGTTGGAAAGAAAGTTTAAAGCTGCCTCTGCAAAGAAACAAAACGCGTTTACAGGAAAATCCCAGACGAGTTCCCGAGTCGGCGGTGCTCAGGCGGAGCGCAGGGTCGGCGCCGGGCCAGGGCCAGCCGCGACACCGGGGCTGCTGACCCCGGCCGCTTCGGGGTTGCGAAACTCCCAGGAAGAGCAGCCAGCCTCCATCGAGCGGGGCGGAGGGAGCTCGCCGGACACCGGCGCTTCCAGGCTGCCGGTCGGGAGGAGCCGACTCTCCGCGCCTCCCCCACCTCCCCGCCCTGCA
>WEIT01012966.1:184074-210473 GCA_013389985.1 Dryoscopus gambensis
GCCGCCCATGCTCCCGGCGGGCCCCGCCGCCGCCACCGCAGCCGGAGTCAGCGCGAAGGCGGCAGCGGCTGCGGCCACCTCCAAGAGGAAGGACGAGAGCGGCGGAGAGAGAGGGAGGGGGAGGCAGAGAGCGAGAGGAGAGAGAAAGAGCCCCAAGAGAAATAATTATCACATGGCGGTCACGATCCGCCGCCGCCCCCCGACAGCCAGAGCTTACGCTTGGGAGCCGGGGAAAAGCTGCGAGGAGGGGACACACCTGTAGGCGCAGCACATATCCGCTGTGAGCACAATGCGAGACAGGAAACTGAAAAAACAGCCCAGGGAAGGAGAGAGGCTCCCGTTCGTCCCTCCTTCCCTCCCTCCCTTTCTCCCTCCCTCTCTCTGTCCGTCCTCCTCCTCCTCCTCTCTCCACCCCCTGCCCCCGGTCAGGATCCGCTTGCAGCGCTGTCTCATGCAGGGAGATCCAGGCAGAGGGCTGGGAGGCGGCAGGAGCAGCACTTTCTCCCCGTTTTCCTTTCCCTGTCTCCGCTTTGTTTTGCCCGCCAGCCAGGCAGAACCGGCTCGGCGAAGCGGGGCCGCCCGCGGGGCCGAGTGCTCACGGAGAACCGGAGGCTCCGAGCCCCGCCGGGGAACTGGGACCAGGGCCGGGCCGGGCGGCAGCTCCAGCACTGTGGGCACCAAGCGCCAGCCGCCAGTGGACCCCTGAGGTGAACAGCGGGGAGCGGCGGGACTGCCGAGAACTGCCTTTGGGCAGCCTCTGCCCGCGGCCGGGGTTGGCGCTTGGCCTCCGCGGCGCTCTCCAGCGGGGCGGCGGTACCGCTGGGAAAGGCTCTACCTGCTGGTCTGTACCCAACGGCCTTGGGGTACCTGTCGTGTCCCGGTGGTGTTTGGCGGACGCTCCTGAACATGTAGGAATAGTGTAATTCCCGCCCCTTATACCCTGAGCAGAGTCGCTGAGCACACAGAGGCTGCCTCTCTTCTTGAACACCCTTGTCGTTGAGGGGCCCAGAATATGTCATTGGCATCACATTTACTGAACTTAAAGTACTCTAGGGTTTATCCCTGTTAGGTAAATTCTCTAATCACAATTTCTGCAGCTCCTTTCTCTGTCTCAAGCACTCTACTAAAAAGCCTGTGTGCAAGTTTTTCGTGCCTTCCCCCAGAAACAGATCAACAGTTATTGCAGAGCCCACTTCCCACCTGTTGCGAACACACCATCGCCTTGTCTCAACTATAGCTAATGTAGGGATAATCTATTAAAAGTAGGGATGTCTTAGAAGAATGGCTCAGGTAAGCTTTGGTCAGGTTGTTTAGACTTTGTAACTTTCCATCAGTGGAATGTGGACCAGCAATATTTCAAGGAGTAATTAATTAACTGCTCTTGGCACTCTGAGTGCAGCTTCATTAAATGCTGTGTGCATTGTGCTCCCTACTAGAACAACAGGAGAATGCTGGTCCAAATGCCATGCTTCTCAAACTGGAAGTTTCCAAAAAGTTGCCTTTGCATCTCAAAACAGGAACAAATACCAAATGGATAAAAATCAACTCAAAAAACCTGGTCAAGAGTAAAGTCATACTTTTGGAAGAGATGTTAAAAGTGTCTTTCAGACCCTGTCTGTGCAAAGCACCGCCGAAGACTTAGCAGTGGTTTGGGGCCATTCAAACATATTATAGTGGGGTTTTCCCTTTGAGATTGCACAGGAGAGGCAGACTCTGCTGGCTGAGTTTTGCCAGTTTGGCCCAATTTTTGTGATAACCTCCACCAGAAGGACCTTGTCCTTGTTTATTGGCTTCCTTCCTGCTCTTCACCTGACTGGGCTGAGTCACTGCAAGATGAGAAAGAACAGCTCTGACATAATTGTAGTATTTCAGAAGATCTGGATTCCCCTTCTGTACCTCTTCACTTACTGGAAGAGAGAGGGGGAATCTGAAGAGAGAGATGTGACTTCCCTAGAAAACTTGGGTTAGTTGCGTCCTGCAATCTTTGTGAGGAATCCAATAAGGAGAAACTCACAGGCTGCTAATGGACTTGGTAACACCTGATTTTCCAGGCTGCTTGCTCAACATCTGGGCTTCTGGCCAGGTTGTACCCAAAAGTTTTGGCAGAATGCCCTCGAATTACCAGCCTGGCAGCTCTCTTTGTGCCCTGGGCTGTGAATGCCTGCCTTCCATCACACTCTGCCCCAGGGCCTTTTGCTGGGGTCTCTGTCACTCATCCCCCGACCCTGCCTGCTCCAAACCTAATGATCTGCTCTCCCTTCTCTGGGGAGAAGCCCACATCTGCTCCATCTGATGACCGCTGACTAGGACTGTACTTGCCACACTTCTGCTGTCTCAAGGTGGCTGTACCCAGGTTAAATCTAAATTTTAATTTTTAATCCTCATCGAGTCCATAACAATCCCTTGCTGTGCACTTGACCTTACCAAGCGTGACAGGGATTATGAAGCTGATCTGGAGCTTGAGGTGGCCACACAGCATCCCACCCCAGGACAGCCATCTTCTCCGCTAAGCCTCCGAAAGTTGCTGTTCTGCCAGGCACGTGTGGATGTGCTAGAGCAGCAGCATGGCATATTGGTCCATGCTTCTGCCAGCTGGGACACAAATGTGCGCCACAGCACTTTGGTTGCTGAATTCTGTGCTGAATTCGGCACTTGGCCCACTTGCAAAGGTGCAAAGTGTTCACAAGATGATCTTCTGCTCTTCCTTGTCTTGGAACCAGCACAATATCCTTCTGACCCATGGAGAAGTGATACAGGGAGATACTCCCCAGTGAACCTGGATAAACAGATGCACAACAAAACCTGCTATTTGCGGCTGAAGGATTATTTCCCTCCCTTATCATCATCCACCCAAAAAGAAAAGGAGAGGTCAAATCAAATCCTAAATTCAGAGATACTTAGAGAAGAGCAACAAGTCAAGGACTGAATGATTAACAGCTTTCCGAGGTCCTGGGGATCTTCACTGCAGTCATGCACGTGCATAGGGTGTGGCTCAGGGCAGAAAGCTTTCTTCCCTCCCTCTCCAGCATCAGGACACAGATGACAGGGCTGTGTGTGAAGAGAACTCTAGTTCAGATTTCAATTTCCTCTTTATTTTCTCCCTCTACATTCCCTCTTTCTCTCCTTACTTTATCACCCATTTGTTGTTACGTGTATCCTCCTGATTTTTTTTTTCTCTGCCTGTTATTTTTTCTCTGCATGTTATTTTCTTTTATACTGAAGGGAAAACCTGTGCCTCTTCCCTCCCTGCTTCTCTTCCCAATGCCGTCAGTTCTGAATTTTGTCCAAGATGCAGCCATACACAGTATCGTTCCTACTGCTGAGACCTTCAAGGCCTGTAGAAAAGAGCCGAATTTTCGGCTGTTATTATTTAAACCACCTTTTTTTATGATCAACAGAACTAATGAAGCCAGGTATCCTGTGGTTTCGTCTCTGACTCACTCATTGCCATAACCTCGTCTCCCATTTCTGTTTCATGTCCGGTGCGACATCTCTTCTCAGTGGCGAGAGGCGGGCGCTGCTGCAGGTCCGGAGCGCCGCGTGCTGCCTGCACAGCGCGGCTGCCTGCGCTGCCGGGGCCGCGGGCTGCTGCCAAGCACAGCCCTTAACAGCCGAGTTCCTCCTTCATCTCTCTCTGTTGGAAAACTAATTTGAGTCTCTAGTCACTGAGGCTCACAAATCCCTGGGAACTTAATTATCTTTGAGGTTCCTACCTCTTTTATTCATTTGTTTGCAACTAGCCAATGTGTTCTGACATTTTTATGAGGGGCTGATGGGCAGATAAACAGCCAGATGATTGATTATCAGTCTTTAGGAAGGAAGGTTGTTGCCCTGTGGTTATGGAGATAACCTGGGAGCAACCCAAACAGCTAAAAAAGAACATCAAATCCTTTATAAAGTTTTGAAAATTGCACTTTCTGTGTGCATAAAATTTTGATTGTCTGTGTGCCCACGTCTGATCAACCTCCTTACATCCTGCTTGGGGATGTCCCATATCTCAACTCTCTTCTGAAGGGTGGGGAGGGGGAAGAAAGGGAAAAGGATTATTCCTCATTAAGCAGCAATTCATCAGCGGTACTGGGCAACCGTTCAGATTCAGCCTGCCCTAGCACTCCTGCTACCACCATCCTTTATGAGAAACTTATATCAATGGGAAAGCAAAAAGCACAAGAAGTAGGATAGTGCCTGGATGGGTTTAGTCTCATGGCAAAGACATAAACAAAGCATCTATGAGGATTTTTCAGTTTCCATCTGATGCCTCTGGTTTGGATAGGGCACTGCATCATCTTCTGCTAGTGACTGAAATGACCCAAATATACATATTTATATTTTTACAGTCCATAAATCACCCTGGGATCTACTTTATCTGTATAAAAACTGCCAGATAAATCTAAGGTGTTATTATTAGATTTGTGAAATGTCGCTGTGCACATCTTGATTTTCATGCCCTTTGCACCAAGTTCACATGGCAGATCAATTTGTATACATTTGGGGCTGTTCTTTGCTTGATGGATTTCTCAATGTCCATTTTCCAACAATCCAGAAAAAAAATGTTTAAGGGTAAAATAACCTAAGGTTAATTGTACAATTCCCTTCATTTTTTTCCTTTGATACTAGAAAATATTTGATCCACCCAGAGCAAGTGGGTTTTGGTATTTCCTAACCAAACTTCACTTGATAAATTTGTTTAACCCTGTGCAAAATGCTACACGGTCAGAATTTTTCTTTGGTTTAGTTTAACAAATATTTTGCATATAATATTTACAGATATAAATTGCCGCACAAAGGTGTGAGATAAAAAAGCAGCAGGCTCTGGATACAATTTCTATGTGGAATCCACAGAAAGCCTTATATGGATGTGTGCAATAACTGTACGCATATGCATAACTATTATAAGTAGCAGCCCTCGCAGTCAAGACTTGATGTTCTGACATTGCCCTGGCTGCACCTGGTTGTGTGTGAGCCTGGTTAAGAGATCCTTGGTTAATGAAGAGGTTCATATAGGCAATTCTTGCATTTTTAAAGCTATCTTGAATTTTCTGAGGAATTTAATAAAAAAAAAAAATTTTCATCAGGAATTTTAGTGGTGTTTCAAAATGTAGGTAAAATGAAAATTAGTCTAAAATATTGACAATGAATATTTGGCCCTGCCCTTTTTTTCCTCCTCCTGTTGTTGTTTAAATAAGCCCTTCACAAACATACGCACAGACACACAGACACACAGACACACACACACACAGACACACAGACACACACACGCCTGTATATATATAAACCAGACAAACCAGCATTTCCTACTTTGATTAAGGCAGCTGCCTAGCAAAGCACCAAAGTCATTGCTCTGCCGTTCATTTTAACCACAGCCAATATACTTACACTTCGTGGTGCTGGTAATTCTTCAAATGGTTGAAAAATTGTTGGGATCAGCTAACTGCCATGAATGCTTCTATAAATATATTTATATTATAGAAAAAAATAGTGGAATCTCATTATCTACTAATATTAGAACTCATTTTATTATGGAGAGGTAGGCTATGGGAAGACAGTTACGAATAAGAGTTCATGATTACAGTGTTCAAAAGTGGAAAATCAGATTTACCTATTCTGTGCTGGAAATAATGCATCTTTTTATATCAGTAACCTCAGATACTGTGTGATTAGTCTTTTCCAAATATATACTGCAGAAATTTTGTGTTTATACTATTGAAGAGTGTCTGAACTATGGCAGTTTAGAATGCAGCTTAAATAGTAGGAGTTTAAGATGGTACAACAGCATTAAGGAAGCATTTGTCATTCAAAAATATTTAGACCTTTCAGAATTCATCAGTGACACTTCAGTTTAAAAGGAAAAATAAAGTATTGACTACTACCACAGAAGCTGTATTTTTCCTTTTTATTCAAAGGAAGATTTCCAAGATAATATGTGTATTTTAAATGACTAGCTGAGCTTCCATCATGTAATGGCAACTAATCAATAAATCATGTGCCATTGTTGTAGCTCAGCATGTCAAATAGCTGCATTTCAGTGTCCGCATTTGAAGGTGTTGAGGAATTTTTTTGTTCTTGTACATTTCTAGCTCATTAGCCCTAATTCCAAGAGTGGTTATTTTCATGTCAATGAAATTGGTAGAAGAATCACATCTTACCTGCTTCTGCCAAAGGGAGGAGAAGGAATGGGGTAATGAACAGGAAACTTCTTTTCCTTAACACTGCTTGCCACCCCATGTGGTTTTGCTAAAGCAGCTTTTCCTTGTGAGCAACATGGAAAATAAATACATGGCATCCTGCTAGACATCCTGGACGTTTTGATGCTCATGGGAGATGGTAAAAGGATGAATGTTTTTGAAAGCAGCTTTTGGCATACATAAATCATGAGGTTTGTACTGAGGCCTGGGACATCCAACTCGAAGGATTTTGGTTAGATAACAGCATGAAGATGGACTAACAAACTTTCCTACACATCTCTGTTACATTTGCCTACCAGAAGTCCAGTGCAATCTTCATCTACTGTATGAAAACTGCTGTGCATAAATAGGTGAAATAGGTGGCCAGTATGCATCTAAATCTCTGGTGTAAGACCAGTGGCAAACAGCTGAAAAAGCATTAACCTTTGGTGTGATCTCCCATTGCCATTAATCACATTTGGAGTGCCTTTGCCACTCTGTCAGAGTATATAAAAATGTTCTTGATTAAAGCGGTTGGTTCACTTGGACTCAGGCCAGAATAAAGTGGTGTTTGTCCTCAGAGAGAGATGTAACAAAGAACTAGCCAAAATGCAGTTGCTGTCTTTTGCCTGCAGTAAATAGCTCTAGTTCATCAGGATATTGCAAAATCTCAATGTCCTCTATGCATCAGTCTTAAAAATGCCTGTTTTTTTCATGTTTTAATTTATTAGAAGATTAAGTTATTTTCTTGTGGACAATAACTCAGGATGTAATAAACCCCATGTTTATCACAGGCACATCACATAACTGGAACTCATGCAGTCTGAAGTGAATTGTGAGGGTTTGTATAGGTTTCTGCAAGTACAAAACACAGATGCTCAGTTTTCCAATGGCTCAGTTTTATGTGTGTGTGTATATAAATACATGTATATATGCATCAAGTCTGTGCTTGTACTCCTTTCCTGTATGCAGTGTAAGAAAGGCTGGGGTTTCATTTCCAAAGCGATTAATAGTTGAGGCTGCAGCTATATTTCATTCTAGTAATTCTTGCATAAATGGTGCTCCTCTGAGAAAGCAGATTGCAAAGCCGGGTATAAAATTTGTGAGAGTTGAACAAAATTCAGTCAAATCAGATCAATTAAGGAACTGTCCTGCACAGTGGCTCAGGCAAATCGGGATTTTGGTCACCTTTTACATAGTTCTGAATGCTTCTTTCCTTCAAGAAATCTCTTCATGCAGGGTGGGGCCTCCTCCCAAGGTTTGTCACACAAAGAGTCACCATTGGATGCAGAAATCCCCTATCAGCGGCCCTCTGGAACTTGTGGTTTTTCTCCTGGGACCGCATCTATTGTGTGACCTCACACATCAAGGTTCACAGACCCAGGCAGCTAGAAAGGACCTCTGAGGAACTTAGAACATACCCCTGACTTGCAGCAGCATCACATACACCCATAGGTAAATTTTGACTTGTTTGTCCAGAGGAGGACCACGGAGTTGATCAGAGGGCTGGAGCACCTTTCCCATGAGGAAAGGCTGAGACAGTTGGGGTTGTTCAGCCTGGAGAAGATATTGAGGCCTTTCAGTACCTGAAGGAGGCCTGTAAGAAAGATGGGGAGAAACATTTTAACTGGGCTTGTTACAGTAGGACAAGAGGTAATGGTTTTAAACTAAAAGAGGGTCGATTTAGATTAGATATAAGAGAATTTTTAAACGTGAGGGTGGTGAAACACTGGTACAGGCTACCCAGAGAGGTGGTCAATGCCCCATCACTGGAGATACTCAAGGTCAGACTGGACAGGGTTCTCAGCAACCTGATCTAATTGTAGATGTCCCTGCTCACTACAGGGAGTTGGGCTAGAGAGCTTCACAAGGTGCCTTTCAACTCAAAGTAATCCATAATTCTATGATTCTATGTTCTCCTAAAAATCTCTATTGATGGAGGTCTGAGCATTTTGCAGGCCATCTATCTTCCTCTTAAGTGTTACTGTAATTCTAATACCCCATCTGAATCTTCCTTACTGCAAATGAAACACTATTTCCCTTATGTTAACAAGGATGTTAAAGCAGGTAGGTTGTTCTTGTCTCTTCACAAAAACCCTTTATGTATTTGAAAATTGTGATTATACCTTCTCTAAGCCTTCATTCTTTACACTTCTCCACCATTCATTCAAACTTCTCATGTAGGCTGAATTTTCTAGGTCTCTGATTATTTTCTGGGCTTATGTTACCGGGCAGTTTCATCCCTGAAATGCAGTCCTTAAGAGTAGCCCTGATCCTTCAGCCAAGCCCTTGCCAGTGGTGAACACAGTGAAAAGATTGCCTCAGTTGCTCTGCAAGTTGTACTGCTATTATAAGAAACTTGGAAATCTGAGCTGAAAGGGCCTTGGCAAAATGGTGCACTGAAATGGAGAAGAATTGAACTATGCTGGTAAGGTGAGTGTGGAGCTTTTCAGTAGATGGGTTTGCTTATTAAGTATGCAATGCTTCTAGTGAAGGTAAAGTCTACAATGATTAGATGACCTAAGCCAATGTTATAATACCCTGAAGATGTTATTTAGTCTTGCTGGATTTGTTTTGGTTTGCATTTAGCCTCCTTTTTCAGCTGAGGAAGAAAATGATAAAAAATAATAAAATATAACTTAACTTAACTTTAACTAGCAAAATAAGTGTCCAGGAGGATAAACTTCACTGTCATTAGAGAACATAGCCAAACATAGAGATCTAACTAGACAAAAAGGTATACTCTTTTTACATGTTGGAATTAAGCCAAGTCCTGCATAGCTTTGGCCCAGTGGCCAAACTAAAACACGATCAATGCAACCCTAACCCAATGATGTGACTCCCAGGGCAGCCATCTCTCACCTAACAGCTTGGAGCCTGAGTGGGGGAATTGAGTCTGGAGACTGTTTATCTAGAGGCATACTAAAGCAGCAACTCCTGTCTCCCAAATCTTCATTCTAACTACATTTCTGGAAATGCTGCCTTTGGCACCTCTCCCAAGCCATTCTCTCAGCATGGTGATACATGGAAGTGAGGAAATGAATGCTGAAAGTAGCAAATGATGATTAATGAACACCTAGTCCCTCTGTTTTACTGTCCTTCCCCTTGTAATGTGTCCTTGATAATTAATATCTTCAAGAGGGGTTTCACACTATAACTAGCTGGTCTAAGGTTCTCTTCCATGATTGATGGTTCCCATCCATCCCCTTCCCTGATTCTGGCCATATAATTCCCCAGCATTTTGGTCCAGTTTGATACATATCTGACACCATAAAATAAGCCTCTTTTGGGAGCCAACAGTCAGAAAATAACAAGAAAAAGAGATATATTTTTTGTGCTTCCAGAATGCCTGAGGATATTGCTCCCTGAGCAAGTTTACCACCATCTCAGGATGGTGCTAACAGTGGCACACTGGAATGGGATTGGAATGGGATGAGAGAATGGAACATGCAGGCAGCAGACCACTAGATCAACTACTGGGTAAGCCTCAACATCCTTTTTTGCTGTTAGAGGGGAAAAAAAGTCATGGGAAGCAATCACTAGGTGCTTCATTTTTGTTTTCTCTTCTGAAATCTGTGGTTTTAACAATACTTGACTTTCATTTCTACATTCCGCTGAAGTTGCAGCTGTCTGTACTTGAAGTAGGTGGGAGGCTTAAGAATGAAGTTGTTACAAAAAGGCAATGCAGTTTTAATCCTTCTTTGATCATCTGTTTTTCTATTTTTCTGTAAGATTCCATTACCCGGCCCAGCCTCAGAGCAGAAGTCAATAAGGCAGTAGAAACATTCACACGTTAAGCTTTCTGCACACCAGTTACCATGGGGCATGAGAGTGCTGTGAGTGTGAACTCCTGCTGCCACCCACCTCTCCTGCCTCCATCGCTTACAGAAGGACGGAGGCAGCAGGAGGGGCAGCACAAGCCAGAAATCAGGCAACATGAGAAATGGCTAGACAATTGCAACTGACAAGCAAGAGACTTGTAAGAGGCAAAATTTAAAGCCTCATTTCAGTTTTCCTTGTTAGGATGCTGTAAGGCCTCCTACAACAATGACAAGCCCGATACAATCTAAGCAATATTGTATAGCTGAGAGCTGAATGAGGCTCTATCAGACATTAGAATCTCTCCCTAATGTTTAGCTTCTGATACCCAGGAAATTTTGTTCTGCACTTGGAACAGAAAAGAAATCATCATTTGAATAAAACAAAGAAAAACAACCAAACATTTGGCAAATACATTATTTTAATTGTAAATGTGGTAACTATTTGGAAATGTTGATGTTTTTTGGCAAGCACAGTGCACACATTTATGTTATTAGTCACCCAAAACATTAGATTTGTGATAAATATACTTAAAATAGATTTGCTCAGTATTTAAAATTTTTGTCTTCTTTATTCAATGAATCTCCAAAACTGTAGCAGATGGATAGGGGAAAAACATTTTTGACCTCAGAATGGAATAGTTTGATGGAATTGCAACAGACAGATGACTTCTGTGTGTTAATAGCATCTTATTCAAAATGGTTACTGCCATGGATCACAGTGCTGTATTACAGGCTTATGATAAGTAATGCTGCAGAACACATTTAAATCTAGTTTGGCAAAGAAGGGTAGAAAAAAAAATTTATGTACCATGTCTGCTCCTCAGTCCTTTAGCAGTTTTTGTACTTTGACATACAGTCTTATTTTTGCTATGTTTTCCTAAGAAAATAAGGCTTATGAAATGATGGTTTGGTTTTTTATCTCTTCCCCCATAACAAATTTGGAACCATGTTCTAATTTCAGATTTTTTAAATATTGAAGTCCTGGAAATTTTATTGAAAATATGTATAGAGGTAGAAGTAGCCAAACTGGTGTCATAAAGGAAAAATGTGATGTCAGTGAGGTTGGTAAGTATGAAGGGATTGAAACAGAAGAGAGATTTTCGTATGCTTCAGGTATGGGAAAGGGTTCATATATAGTTGCTGTCATGGCTTTAGGCACTGAAAAAGAGCCAGAGGATTAGCTGCGGAGATTACTGATTTTGATCATTTTGTATCAAAATACCGTTGTTTGCATCATGCAAAGTGAAGGAGATATTTTGCTTCATTTTTAGTTGCTTTGAGTATTCACAACAGCAACAACCTACGACCAAAATCTCGTTTCTCTCTGAATGTTTGAGATATGTGACCCACTGAGAACTTTAGCAGCCTTTGTCCCCTGGGGTGGCTGGCAGAGGAGTCTTGCAGCCTGTTGTTATCTATGTCCACATTGACAGCCCAAATGGGAGTATTTTCATAGGTTTAAAATGAAGCTCGCGTACAATTGTTGGCAGGGTCAGTTCCCATGAGCTCGGTGTTTCTATCACCTAATGGAGCAGCGCTCTTAACCCAGGTGAGGTTGACACGGGTGCCTTGCAGAAGGTTTAATTCTCACTGAGAGCTAGTGTTAGCAGCTAAGCGTTCACATTGCTTCTTTGTTTTCCTGTGGTGCTTTGGCTGATTCTGAATACCTTTTAAGTGGTGCATGCCTGCAATTGCATGTGAAAGCAATATTCATTGTCTTTCTAAAGCATGTGCTGCCAGAGTCCAAGAGAGAAAACGAAATGAAAGGTCTTTTTAGGTGTGAAAAACATATCAATCTGTGCTAACAGCTGATTTCAGCACCTCTTCTGTCACACTCCTGTAGCTGGGAGAAGTTCTATCTTTCCTCAAAGAAAATTGCCCCCTTAACGTTACTCTGAGGCAGGGTGAGGAGAGTGCAGAGGAAATTAGTGTTTCTTCTCGTTTGGTAATTTTGTTCCACTCAAAGACTGTTAGCAGCCAATGAAAACTGTTGTGCTCCTGTTGGCTGCCTTCTTTGTGTATTAGGCAGAGGGAAATAGCAGCCTGCTGCAAAGGAAGGGCCCTTTTCGTCAGAAATCATGGAAATTCCCTTATCCTGTCCCCGAACAAGCAACCAAGGAAACAGCAACAGGAGATAGCGCGGTGTGTTGGCAATGGAGGGGAACAACCACAGAACAATTGATGTGAAAGCCTTCAGCTGAAATCAGTATGTGGCCCACGCAGCTGGCCAGCCTGGCTGCCTGTAGCTGCAGTAAGGTATTTACACCTTGGATAAAGTAAGAGAAGTGCTAAAAAAACCAGGAGAGAATCATTAGACTGTGTTTATTAAAAACACGGTGCTTTATCTTCAAAGTGTTGTGCACAATTAATCAATATATTCAGCATGTGCAGTAAATGGATAGCATTCATTATCACCCAGTCACTATCTTACAAACAGATTGAAAGTGATGAGAAGATGTGCTTGAAACCTTGTGAGGGAACATTTTAAACCTGCTGTTTGAACTGGCGCAACCCCATTTTGAACTACTTCGTACCACCTTGTCCTTTCAATCCCAGTTTCATCAGGCAAGCATTGTCCACAGGGCTGAGATGGCATTTCAGTGTCCTCTCTTATCACTTTGGTATCTGCCTGTTAGGAGCTAGGATGAAATCTGTTCACTTCATAAAAAGATGCAATTACTCTTGGAGGATAGTCATCACTTCCAGTCATTAGCAACAGTAGTCCTGAACCATATTTTATGTGAGCACCTTCATCAAGTGTGCACCTTCTCTCTGGATACAGGAAAACTGGACTGGAGTTGTGCTTGGTTTGAACCTCAAACATGTTGCCTTCTCCAGGTTCAGAGAGAGTGGGTGTTCAATGGCATTTATATCAGTCTCTTAGTCCTGGGCTGAATTTAGGCTACTGGCAGCAGCAAAATAAAACTACAACCAGTCCCCCAAGGCAGGCAGATTCCAGTTAATATCTGACTAGCTACAGAAATGATATATAAAGTCAGACATTCTTACCTGCTCTCACACAGTAATACATAGGCTGCAGAGTATAAGTCTTGTGAAGAGCGGCTGAGGCAGCTGAGGTTGTTTAACTTGGAGAAAAGAAAGCTCAAGGGAGACATTATCGCGCTCTGCAACTACCTGAAAGGAGGTTGTGCTGAAATGGGGGTCGGTCTCTTCTCCTGAGTAACAAGTATGAGGGGAAATGGCCTCAAGTTACACCAGGGGAGATTTAGATTGGATATTAGAGAAAATTTCTTCAGAGAAAAGGTTGTCAAGTATTGGAACAGGCTGCCCAGGCAAGTGGATGAGTCACCATTAAGGTCTTTATAAGAAGTGTAGACATGGTACTTAAGGACATGGTTTAGTGGTGGACTTGGCAATGCTGGTTTAACGGTTGGACTTAACCTTAGTGTTTTTTTCCAACCTAAATGATTCTCTGATTCTATAGACTAGAGGATGAAATCAATCCCAGAGAGAGAATTCACATAATGGAGAACACTTCTAAGATAAAACAATAGACCAATGATGTTAATTTTCTGAGTATTGTCATTTAGTGAATAACAAACCTTTTCAAAGTTATCTTGTCATTCATAGGACAAACTTACTTCAATGTGGATGCACAAGTACCATTTCGAAGAAGCACTCTCAATCTTTTCTTTAAAGTTTTTCCCCCCTCCTTTCTCTCTCCCTCCTGCTATCAGTCTTTTTTTTCCCCAAAGCAAGCATTGCACAACGGCAGCAAGAGGAAAAATCTGAAAAACTCCCGGTCAACAAGAAGGCCTCATTTCTATTAGATTTGTTGGGAACCTTTAGTTTTTTGTGGTTTTTGAAGAGTGGCTTCTAATGCTGCTTGCTTCTGTAGAGTCTTTGCAATTTTAGCCCTTTTGAAATTAGTCTGAGCAATCCTTTGGATGTTTTTTAGTGTTTTTAAAAGAAATCTACTCATTCAAAACATCACTAGCTTCAGTAAAAATGGACCTTGTGCAGTTGTTCCAAGGTATTTCCTTCTATTTCTCTTCTGTTTAGTTTAATGCTTCAGAGATTATTTGTTCAGATAGGATTTTATTTGTTTCAAATAGGATAGCCTGACAGATAAAAAAACTCAGTGATTAATTTCTGTTGTTATTAAACTATCAAGGCTTCAGGTATTAAAATATAAATATTGTGAATCAAAATGCAAAGAACAGAGGAAATTAAAAAATAAAAATAAAAAGACCTTGATGGTACACACTTTAGTCCAATTTGTACCAAACAGTAATCTGCCCATGCAGAGAGCTCAATGGACTAAATTTCAGGTCCAAGCTGTGCCACAGATTCCTGTCCTGCCTTAGATCACCATTAGCAACTGCATTTTTTAAACAGTTGCTCATGTGCAACGTTTCTGTCTTTGTGTGCCCTAATGAGAAAGTAGCAGTCAGTCCAGGACTGCTCCAGGGGCCTTGGTGCTTCAATCACTTGGCTGCCATGGGCCACACCAGGCACCCAGCCTGCTGGAAATGAGAGCAAGTCTCTCTTTTTTGCACCCATTCATGATGACAGGAGTTATACATGTACAGTGTGGCTGAGTTAATGTGATGGTGGTAGCTGTAATATTTTACATTTCTTTCCAAATGTAGTTAACTATCCCAAAATCTGTTACGTTCTAATGCCAAAACATTACTTTAGAAGTTAAAAACATGGATGGGCTAAAATACTCTGCTTTTCATTTTAGAGCTGTGATTTTCACAAAAAATCCACTGTAGGTTTAGAAATTAATAGTAACCTACAATATTTCATGTACCCAGAATACCATCCCTTCGCAGACCAGAAGAAAAAATTCAAATAGTTTGATTTGCAGCTATTGATTCTAGAGAGCATGACAGGATAATCACAGTATTTCTGTTCTTAAATGGTGCTGCAGCCCAAACACATATTAAGAGGTCAACTGCTGTGCTTAAAACATGCAAAACTCTCGAACTAACAGCGTTTACTGTGACTTGGTAGTTTGGACACTACTAAAGATCTTGGCAAAACAGAACAGATTCAGGGCACTCTCTACTCTTGCGTAGTCTCATATGGCTGGAGGGGCCAGCTCAGATGGCTCTAAGGAGGGAGATCTACTGCAGCCTGCTCAGAGACACTGTGGCAGGAGAGGGACAGTGGTGCAGGGTGCCCAGCTGGGGTCTGGAGGAGAATGGCGTTAATATGAGAGTGCCCTTTAGGCAAAGTGCTTAAGACCCAACACAGATTAAAAAAAGAAGGTGTAAAGGACACACAGTGAGAACTTCTTAGCAGGACTGTTGCCAGACTGCTTTGGCTCTTGCTTGTGGAATCATCTTAGATGTGTTGCTGAAATGTAAAGGTGTTGAACCAGAATGTCACTTCTTCTGCTTGGTCACATGCCCTCCTGTAGTGTGATAGCAATTATCCTGGATGCCCCTTCTTTCCTGATGGTGACAAACTGCTTTTTCGTGACAGGGAAGCCAAGATGCTCTGCAAGGAACTCGCACAGTACTATTAAAAATTATACAAATTATAATTAGCCTTTGTCCTGCTAGGATTCACTCAAGGCTGTCACAGCAAGGAAGGATTGAAATGCTCTTGGCTCACTTGTCTTTACTCATTGCTTTGCTCTGCTCTACATGTGCTCACCCACAATGGTTGCTGGACTTCCCATGACCACAGTGCATTTTCACCATTGTGCATTTCCACCATTGTGCATTGTCATATTGGCTTCTTCCCTAGAAATCTGGAAGATCCAATACTCCCATCTGACTTCAAACTGGACTGTGATGGGCAGAAGCTGTATGAAAATAGCAAGATCATAGCCGATAGCAAGACAAAAACCTATGGCTGTGGCTAATGGGGTTAATGGAGCTGGATTTTCCCATCAGGTGCTGGACTTCACAGCAAAATCAAAATTTGCAGGTGTGATATGGTGCACATTTAAAATGAATGTTCGAGTTCTAGTAAATATCCAAGGAGACAAGAGACTGATCCTGAATTTGCACTTAAATTAAACAATAATCAAATGGGGGAAATGGCCTTTTGGTGAAGTGAGAAGGAAGGGACAGAAAAACTGGGTAAAATGCTTATGGGCAGCAGTGGGAAAGCCACTTATGGGCAGCATGCAAAGATAATATCTGGCTTACAGTATCTACTGGTACAAAGCCACTGTTTTTTCCAAGTTGATTTGAGCTGCCTGCTGAATAACTTTACTCTGATCCTGACATTTGCATTCTGTGGCTTCAGTGTTTTTGACCTAGCACTTAGGATCCCAGAAAATGGGCTTGTGAGTGAACAAGGCTCCCAAACAGGCAGTTAAACAGCACATGATTGTAGCTCCAATTGTTTTGTAGTGTGACTTGCAGTTGCTTTTCCACTTAATATTCCTTCAGGCAAACAGGCTTTTTAATTCCTGTGCATTTCACAGGAAGATTTGCAGATCTGCCTTTAACGTTTTGCTTCATCTGATTGTTGTTGAGAAATACTAGGAACTTGAACTTGAATTCTCTGCCTGGAGACATTTTTGTTTGCTCAACAGATGAATAGCCCATACAGTGAAATTTGGAACAAAACTTTCTGCAACTGCAAATGGTACTTCCTAAATGTCCCTTTAAAGTTAGTTTTGTAGTGTTCAATGATATATGCATTATGCAGTAAATGATTTATCCTTCCACAGTGTTCTTCATTAGTGTGGAATTCTTGGACTAAGACTCTTTTAGGGTTAAATTTTAGACTTGGTTTTTAGAAAGCCACATCAGTCATGATCTAATTGCACAATTTCAGCAGAGCTGACATTTAAAGTATGTGATAATTCTACCACTTCAGACAACCACTATTTCAAGGACTATCTCCTAAATTAAGGATCATCTAGATTGAAGTAAGAAGTGCTGAAGCATTGTTTAATTAAAAAAAAAATCTACAGGGCAAATAATTGTGATTTGTTTATGCAGATATTTGAGATACACTGGCACTGAAAATATACAGGTGGCCAGTCCACCAGAAAGCTTTCACTTACCAGAATTTCAAATCTTCTTTCTTCTATTGACATAGTTTTTTTGGTAAGAAGACAACCACGCTTGGTTTTGATGCTTAAAACTACATATTGGGAAAAATGGCCCATGGATTAATCTTAATAAATGTCACTCTCAAAAGATAGTCAGCTTCAAAATCAGTCTGTCAATCCCAACCATGTACTTGTGGTTAATACACTCTTTGCATTAAAAGTAAATTTTCACAGTAAAATGTTGGGAGCAGATGTGCTGTGGGGTCTCTGCATGGAAAACATCCTGCAAGGGGAATGTGTGGAACGACTGGGCAAACAAAGCAGAGCAGGCAGCAACTGTTCCCTTGCTCCTCCAGTGATTAGCATTGATAACAATAAAGTGAAATAAAATCACATAATTGAAAACAGCATATCTCTTGTCTTGGTTTTCAGCCTAGTCATATGTCAGTTAGTGAAGATCTCTGCCGCCTGAAGGCATTGCCTCCACTCTGCCTCTGAAAAAAGCAGTTCCCATGTCTGTTTACTGCCTGCTTAACTGAGAGAAGGAAAAGATGAACCATTTAGGTGCTGGCACAAGGTCTTTCCATAAATCTATTTGTTTCTCTTTTACAGGAAACAGTTAAGAACATGTGCTTATTTTGATTGTAAAAACAACCTTCTTTTTATATTCCTATTTCTTATATGGCATCATAGAATTATGATACATTTTACACATCCCTTGCTTGCAGAGCTTGAAATGTAAAAAGAAAGTAAGTCAAAGCAAATAAACACAAGGTAAAGTAGAGGACAGAAGCACAAGAGAGAGAAGAAAAGAGAACTGGTTGTTTGTCAGGGTGAAATTCAGAGTGATTTTGAGGACAATCCAGAAGATGAAGACAGAATAATTATTCAATTGCAGATACTGGAAAAATAATAAAGCAAAATTATTAGGAAGAACAGAGAAACGAGGAGGAATGGAAAATGAAAACAACTGTAGGCAGTTTCGAATGTAGTTTTAAGGACCATTTCATACAACAGACCTTTGTATTTAGGCTGTGGAGGAAAGATGTGAACACCAACCTGATCGAGTTAAGGAGCTGGTCATGGCTCAAGTAACCTTCCAAACACAACCACTGGACACAAATAGCAGAATGAAGCAAGTACTGAAACTGTGTGGTCCATTTGGGAAAGTGCTGGCTGACCACTTTGTGAGGCCAGACTGCAGTGCCTGCCCACTTGGCCTCAGCCAGTGTGGCTGCGGACATAACTGCATTTTTCCCTTGTGCCTTAGTTTCCCAGCTGCTTCCATAACCCAATGTCATTGTGAAAAACATTACAGCAGAGGGGTACAAATACCATAGAATCATCATAGAGTCACCAAGGCTGGAAGAGATCTTTAAGAGCATCCTGCCCAACCATCAACCCAGCACTACCACTGTAACCCCTAAACCACTGAAGCATCACCCAGCACCAGACGCAAATGCCTCTTGAACACTTTCAGGGATAGTGGCTCTACCACCTCCCTAGGCAACCTATTCCAATGCATGACCACCCTAACAGTGAAAAATTTTTTCTGTTATCCATTCTGAATCTCCTGTGTCTCAGCCTAAGGCCATTTCCTCTGGTCCTCTCACTGCAGGCCCGGTAGAAGAGACTGGTCCCCACCTCACCAGGGGCTCCTTCCAGAGAGTTGTAGAGAGTGATGAGCTCCTCCCTGAGCCTCCTTGTGACTAAACAAACCCAGCTCCCTCAGCTGCTCCTCTTAAGACATGTTTCTAAATCTTTCATGAGCCTTGTTGCCTTTCACTGGACATTCTTCAGCACCTCAATGTCCTTTGTAAAGTGAGGGGCCCAGAGCTGGGCGCAGCACTTGAGGTGAGGTGAGCACTGAGCACTTACCAGTGCTGAGTACAGGGGGATGATTACTTCTTTAGTCCTGCTGGCTACACTACTCTTGAGAGGAGCCAAGATGTCATCGGCCTTCTTGGCTACCTGGGCACATGCTAACTCATACTGAGTGGGCTGTCAACTAGCACCCCCAAGGCCCTTTCTACTGAACAGCCCTCAAGTCACTCCCCCCAGCCTGTAGCACTGTATGGTGTTGCTGCAATGCAAGTGAGGGATCCAGCATTTCACCTTATTGAACATCATGCATTTGTTCTTTATCAGAATTTTCCGCAGTCCCAGAGCCATAGAGAGGTGAAGAATCAGGCAGCAGTCTTGATCCAGCAGACTAGTGAAGTGCTTTATTGTGTAGTCATTGTGAAGTAGTGAAGAAGTGAAGAAGTAGTGAAGTGAGAGTGATTTATTTAATTAATTACAAGTTCTTTTATACCTTTTTCTCTCACAGAACAATTGGTCAATCACCTGTCGATCTCCGTGGTATGATAGGCTAAATTCTAAAAACATACTTCCTAGAACATCAGTCCTACTTTATCATAAACAATTTCTTAGCAAGGTCACAAGTGTTCTTTAGTTTTGAGAACACCACTGATAACTTGTGTGAGAGCTAACATTCTCTCACAAGAGAGAAAAAGCTGCATCTGCAGCATTTGGCATCGACAGTTCTTAGCCCATTGATTGAGTCTGTCCAGGTCTCTCTGTAGAGTCTTCCTACCCTTGAGCAGCTCAACACTCTCACCCAGCTTAGTGTCATCTGCAAATTTGCTGAGGATACACTCAATATCCCCATCCAGATCATCAGTGAAGATGTTAAACAGGACTGGTCCCAAATATCCACATGAAAATATACATGCATGCCTGAGACTCACGTAATCAGACACTGCACAAGAGCAGATAGGACATATTCTGATGTACGAGCCCATATTCTGTGATGCTGGTTCTGCACAGCAGAGCCGCTGGCAGGTAGGTTTATTGGCAGAATCACAAGCTTGCAGCCTAGCTTTGCTGCCCCTCTCTCTAATAGTCGCTGTTCAGTTTGATGGGAGTTTCTTACCACTAATTACATCCAGCTTAAAAAACGGAATTATATTTTCATAGGTGCTGAGGAAAGCAAAGGCTCTGAGCACTTGTATTGTGAGTTCGGTACGAGGTGGAAGCTATGGGGAGCACTGTCACATAGGGTCCTCATAGGTCTGGCTGGGATCACTTTAAAAATTCTATCTGTCTCCTTTTGGGCATTTAATTTTAGGTGTGCACCAGCAATTGAACACTGTAGCTTTTCACTGTGCAGCAGGATGCAAAAAAGTTTCTTTAAAGAAGAAGCAGTTGAAGCTGTACACTCGCTTGGTTTTATTGTAGCTTTTCACACAGCCTCACATGACATTCTCATAAGCAAACTCAAGAAATATAGGAAGTTCAGCTGAACTACAAGATGAATACAAAATGGCTGAAAAATTCTGCTTAGAGCAATTTAAAATTTTATAGAATGCTGGGAAATGCAGGACATTTATCACCCTGGAAAGACTGTTATGCAGCCACAGCTTTATTAATCAATAACATTACATTGAAAGTAAGGGAATGATTAGAGAAGATGCAGTTGCATTATTTATAGGGAACTAAGCAACTAATGGACAAAATAGGGGGAAGACTGAAATATTCAGTGCTTTTCTTTGTCTCTACTGCTGAAAAAAAACCTAGCTGTGACCACAAATTATTGACTATGAAAAAAAAGAACAGTTAGGGACAATGAAGAGAGAAAGAAAGAATTGAAATATATTTATAAGGTTAAAGATATCAAACCAAATTATTAATAATTTCAGGCACATAGGTCTGTAAAAAAGAGCTAACATGCATTTATCTACACTCGCATAATGTCAAGTCAATCAGACTTCCTTTCTTGACAGGCTAACCAGCTTAGAGGATAAGAGGAAAGAGTACAATCAGTATATTATATCTTGATTTTAGAATAAGTTTTTATATAGAATCATGTGACTGACAATCCAGGGAAAGAAGATTCAGATGGACTTACACAGAAGGTTAAAAATCTGCATTCAGAGAATTTGCCAGTGGTTTCTTCTCAAACCAGGAGGCAAGAATGGTTCTATTCCTCTGCTGGTTTTGACAGCAGTGAATGGTAAGGTAGAGAGAAAATCTATATAGTTGCAAATATTACATATGCTATGAAAGACAAGATCAAAATCCAGGATGACTTTGGTAAGCAATAGAAGTGGTTCAAAATGGTTAAAGAAAGTTCAGTGATGAGAGTAGGACAAACTGGTATGCTTAGGGAGCAAAAATTAGTTGACAAACACATGGCAGAAAGAGGCAGCAGAATTGTCAAGGGGGCAATTGCAAGAAGATATTAATGCTATTGTGTTTTATTCTTGGACATCAGGAGGCCTTGTCTGAGGGAACACATGCAGCTTATGTCCTACATTTTAAATAGAAATAACTGAAGAAAGATCAGAGTGGAGCTACAAAAATGCTTCGAGTTTAGAAAAAATTATTAAGGCTGTAACTCTGAAAGAACTGCTTTCTGGTACCGACAAAAGATTTTAAAGGTACACTAAGAGTCTAATGATATATTGATCTCAGGAGATCATTACACAAACAGAAGAACAGTAAGAATTTTAGAATTTTTGCTGAGCACAAGGCAAGTACTAGTTCATTTCATTTGTGTCAGAAAGACTCAGTTATATAGCAGGGACTGTTTTTATTTTTGCAGACTTATTTTTTGTCACTGAAGTTACAGAATATCCTGTGTTGGAAGGGTCCCACAAGGATCATTAAGTCAAACTCTATAGTGAATGGCCAGTATGGAGATTGAATCTACAACCCTGGCCTTATTAGCATCTTGCTCTCAATCGAGTAGAACCAGCTATGGGGAGGTTTTAGAATTGGTGTTGTTAAGGAAATAGTCATCTGTCATGAATGTTCGAATTACTGTTACCCCTGTATCAGTGTAAGGGAATAGATTGGGGGCAGGCATGTCTGGGGTGTGATGAACACCTGAATCACCTGGATGTGTGTCTTCACAGAAAGTAGGGAGGCAGTATTATGCAGTACACAGACTCCAATTTATCTCCTTCAGAGTTAAGTAAGAAGATATTTTTAGGCATTTGACTCTTGCTTATTGTCAAGATCTTTGCATTGCTATTGCTCTCTTATGTCCAGTTTATCATATTCCCCATTTCACATTTGTGAGGATCTTTTGGCACAGCCCCATCAGCCTTTGTGCAGATCTGCTATGGGCATGGTCCTGACTGACTTCTTTAAAGCAAAGGCAGCTGCAGGAGGGCTTGCTTTCTTCCTTCCACTCTGCCCTTATCTGCAATATCTTGCTCTCAGATATATCACCAGGGAAACTATCCCAGGTCAAAATAAGAGGTTTTTATTATTGGTATTATTTAGGAATTCTTGCTATTTACTTTTCTTTTGCATGCTCCAACAACCTTCATTTTTGGGCAGTATCGAAAGAGATGCTTGTACGTGTGAGTTTCTGACATAAGCACACTGCAAAGAGTGTAACACAAAATCCTACTCTTTACTTGTCAGCTTGTGTCATTAAAGCCTTTACAAGACCTTTTTCTTACTTGGGACTTCATCTGACTGTATAGGAAGATATCAGTACATTTCCAGTGTCTAGTAGGATGTCATAATGTTCTGTCCTTGCTGGTGTCCAGTGCAGCCTTGGATTAACACAGTGTTTTGAGTGTGTGAGAAAGGAAGCAGTGTAACAAAATGTGGTGAAAGATCCTCTGGTTGATTGCTCATCAGTTTGTAATCCAGACATGGATGCCCCAGGTGCTTTGAACCCTCCTTTCTGCGCTCCCTTGGGGGAGCCACTCTGAGAGCTCCAGAGCTCCCAGGAGTCCAGGCTTCCACCTCTAATGCTGACATTCCTATAGGCTCAGCAGACCTGAAGGATGCCTGAGCAAACCAGTTTTGCACGATATTTCTAGGCCTATTCTTACTCAGAGGGGAGTCCCTGAGAGGTTCCACCCCACCTCCAACGAACCAGGAGACTCTGGGAATGGGGAAGGCTCGTTCACACCTAGTCATTGGAGGGCAAATGTGGTACCTCTTCAGTCCCTCCCGGTGAAGAGGACCCCTGCCAGGTGACTTCTAACCAAAATCAACTTCTCTTTGCTCTCTGAAGTAGGAGTTGGTTTATTTCCGATGGTGATTACATTTCAGTGGGAGAGCACTTAAGCTAATTACCCAGCATTGTTAGTTCTGTGCCAACATTCCTCTGAAGCTTTAGTTCAAAGGCCTGTGTTGCAATCAAAATACTTTGCTGTTTGACATAGATATACCCGAGTTCATCAGCTGGAAGAGAATGACTGCATTGTGTGGACAGTGTGCACAGATATTGTCAAGGGAGCAGGTAACCAAGAGTAAAATCTGAGGGTGAGATTTCCTGTCTAGGTTCCTGAGGATGAGTAACTGAGAAGCCCTTTTCCTTCAGCTGGTGCTGTACCAAAAGGCCATCCACAATCTACCTTCTCATCAGTAAAATTTACTTTATTGCTCAATTTCACATCTTGATAAAAGCAGTGGAGATACTTATATCCAGTTCACTTGTTCAGCTTGATAAGCCGTACAGAAGCAGTGAGACTGTTTCAATTGATAGAATTCCCAGTGTATTATAAAAAGCAAAATATCTGCAAAACTGGATCGTATTGCTATTTACAACACAGGCTGTGGCTTTTTGCTGTGAAATATTTTGACACCTATCAACAAAGGTTAGTGCAGACAATTTCTTCGGAAAATGTGTGAGGAGTATGAAATTCATAGACTGCATACAGAGGGCTTTCTAGGGACACCATACATTTGTAGAGAAAACAATGAGAAAATAGTTAAAAGTATGTGTTTTTCTGATTTTCCCCTCCTCTATTAAAAGACAAATAGTTTATTGTGATGGACTTTTACTTTTTCTAAAATAATGCTTTCATGTGGACCATTCCTTGTAAGTGTATTTGGTAAGTTCTGTACATGTGTATTTAAACACAGATGTTTCAGCATATAGCACATCTTTGGCTGGTGACTCCCTCTTCCACCCAGGTAAAATCTGAAATGCTTTCCAAACTTTTAAACAGACTGGAGAGCCTTTTTGCTGCATGTGTAATTGCTTTGCCCATTTTTACAGGGAAGCTGTTGAGCATGCATCTATTCTGCACAGTAGTTTAGAACAGTAGAGCCAAATGAAATTATGGTGGGAGCTTTTAGTAGACAGGCTGTAATTATTCAGGTTGCAATTTGACCAGAGTGAAATAGAAGCTTGCCTACCAATAAACATATTCAAAGTACCATGTTTTTGAAGTTTTTAAACAAAGAAGCTTGTTTGAATGGTCTCAGTGCAAGATGGGAGTCAGAAAATCTGTGCTGCTGTGGCATACATTTAGGAACTATACTGCAAATTATTTAAGCTCTCCCCCATCCCCTTTTTTTTTTGCCATCTGCCTTAGGTTACAATGTAAGATGTAACCAAAAGTATGTATTCTATCACCATCTGTTAAAGCCAGGTGGGGCAGGGTTCTTTATCTCTTCCATGACACATCCCTGATAACTCCCTCCAGAGCGGTGTCTTCTGTTATTGGGCTATCAAGCCTCACTGCATGGCTCATAAAATTACATCATCCCATTGTGAGATGCTCTACCCAGGGGGAGGAGCCAAGCATTCCTACCTGGATCTAATCCGAGGTTTGGAACACCACAGCCAGCCCTTATCTACTGAGTTCTTAGAGGAGAGGAGCTACACAACCACCACTGGACCTTCAGAGGAGGACCAGACCCTTCTACAGGATCTCCACTTCAACAGAACCACATCTATCACTTCAGGAGGACTGCAGCCACCATTTAATCGGACTGCTACCACCACCCTGACTGACAGGGTGTCAGGTTTTATCCTGACTCTGTCCGTTTAAACCAGTGTTTCTGTATTATTGCCTTTATCTTTATTTTCCTATTAAATTGTAGTTCTGTTTTCGAGTCTCTCACTGGTTTGCTTTCAAACTAGTACACCCTCAGAAAGCAACAGTAGACTGGGTCCTTACCGCCACTTTTCTCTTCATTTTCGCCCTGTATTACCTTGGAAATTATGACGAGGCTGGCAGGAGTATCTTTTAGCTTTTTTTGTTTGGTGCTTACTGTCTCACCTGTGACTCCAGAGTGGCCTTGCCTCTACAGAGCCAAATTCATTATTGTGGCAAGGACAATTGTGTGAGCGTTTGTCTGGAGTGACTCCACCCTGTGGAATTGTCTATAATTTCAGCAATTATTTAATTTGCAAAGTAGGATTGGCATTATTTTTTATTTCAGCAGAGTATTTTCCCATGGCGAGTTAGTCTATGGTGACTGTGTAGACAACCTCCTTGCTTAGGACTTTCAGGTTGTCCCACAGATCTGCTTGTAAATCTCTAAGTAGAATAAACTATGTAAGGGAACTAACTGTGGAACAGCAATCCAAAGCAATGTTTCAACTCTGAAGAAAACATGTGAAAGTGAGGTTTAGTTTTCCTGTTGAAGTTTTGCCCATAATTTTCGCACCAGTATGCATCACATGATTTTTGAAGCATTCAAATTTTGTTGTCCATTAATTTGTCCATTAGTTTTGGCTATGCAAGAGAGGGAGAAAGCTTTAACAAGGCACAGGATGAACCAATGTACATGCATATACTTGTAGTGAGGCAGGGCAGAAGTGACAAAAGATTGATTTGCTCAGAGCTGACCTCAATTATTGGTCTGCTGCAACGCATATTCTAGGGCTAATTTTACCATAAATGTCATGGCATGTGAAAATGGCAGTATGGGATGGTTGAAGTGGCATCATGATATGCAGATATGGATAACCAATGGGAAGATATGAAAGAGTGAAGAGTATATAGAGGGAAACCCTGTAGCCACTCAGGCTCAGCTTCTGGATATGCGTCAAAAAACCTCTGAAACTCAGTAAAGGTGAAGCACTTGAAACTATACTCACCATAATTAAAGTTTTGTGACAAAAATCAAGTGCTTTTCTAAATTATTAGTATTTATTGCAAATCTTACCAAGTTAGAAGGATGGGATCTTCACTGGTGTTGTTTTCAGTCATGAATCTCTCAGGAGACAGGCTCAGGAGGTCTCAGGACACAGGCAGCAGCTCTCTATCCTTGCATTGTGCTGCAGTCAGGCTTAGCACAGGAGCTCCCTCTGATGCTACCTTCACGGTGACAGGAGTCTTTTGAATAATCTAGAGAAAATCATAAACTCTAGCCATGGACTTTATGTAAATGAGTCAAAAACAGTCCTGACAAGATGAAGAAGATTTATAACTTTTGTTATAACAAAACAAACTTGTGATGTTGGAGCCACACAGCTAAAAACACACTTGAATTCTTGTAGTCACCCTGAGAACATACCATACATACTTTCACACAAACAAGAAAACTAGACATATAACCTTTTCCCCTTGAATTGCTTCATTTTTTCCTACTATTTCACAAATTAGCTCTGTTTTCATTAAGGACAAAGTATGTTATGAATTTATCACTCAGCTCAGCACACTG
>WEIT01012967.1:23422-34671 GCA_013389985.1 Dryoscopus gambensis
ATGCCCACCCATCTCACTGCAGCAGAAGTACTAGAAATAAAACAATGACAAAAAAACCCCCTACTGGCTGTGGAAGGCAGCTGAGTGTTCCTAGAGAGCAATTCCCCCTGGGCCAGGGTTCTAATTCTAGGCAGACATGATTTATCAATAAGAATACTTGACAGCATAGAAACAACAGAGGCTGCATTAGAGGCAGCCTTTTAAGAGTTTTGATACTTTCAAATACTTTCTCACTTGCCTTATAACAATTCCTTAATATTTGTACCTTCCACCTACAAACAGCCATTATCTTTCTTAATAGTCTCCTTTTCCTTCTCCATCTATCCTTGGAAGTACTACTTCTAAAATTTCAGCTGGATTTATAACATGAGGAATTTACCACAGTTAGAAGCCCAGTGCAGGAGCCATTGGAATGTGTTACAGGAATTGTAATGCTGCTGGTTGAGCTGAGGGCAGCTTTGTGCAGCCTGTGCCATTTTTTTGAGAGCTTGCTATAATAAATACCTTTTTTTTTTTTTCCAGGAAAAAGAGTATATGCTACATTTCTGAAAATATAATCACTGCTTCCCATTATCAAATTCTTCTTTCCAGTCAGGCTTTGTTAGTGCACTTTTCTCTAGTTTAAAAGCATCTGTGTGTGGTGACACAAATGCTACCGGCTTTCTGGTTCAGCAGGGATATTTATATTTTAAGTTTTAAGGATTAACCTAATTAACTTCATTTACTGTGATTATTTAGTTTGGTACTGCACAAGGTCTGTCTTCATACTTTGCATTTGGTAATGCATGCTAAGCATCTCCCTCCACAAACAGCAACTGATTTCACAAGAGACTTGTAGAAATATTTTCAACAGTGGACATCTAATTCCAAGGTCTTGCACGAAAAGGAAGGAAGGCATGATAGATACTTCAATGAGTCAAGGAGTGTTCCCATATGAGAGTAGATTTTTACATTATTTATGTCTTTTTTCAGCAGTGAATGTTTAACAGTGTGGACCAAGCAAGGAATTCTTTGGTATATGCTCCCTTTTGTGACAGCATGGTAATATCAGAGAAAAATTTTTCTATAAAATTTTTCCTGAAAAGTATAATATTTAACACTGTCCCTTTAACAAGACATTAACAGCAGCTTCAGCTGTCCCCAGCTGCTTATGCTGCGTATTATTTTCAGGGCTGAAAATCTTGCAGTGGCTCACTAAAACAAACAGGGAAAACCATCAGAAATGTGAGATCTCCTATAGAGATGAAGATAACATCACACCTCTGTGACCTTGACAAGATTAGGGTAAGGTTTAACTTAAGATCGTACTTTGGCAGTTCAGTAATCCTGTTTTCTACTAATAATATGGTTTGTGACATCCCTCTTGTCAACCCTGCTCATATGGTTGGGTTCTTCAAATAAAAGAAAAATGTTCTCCTGAAAGAGGTGTTACTGTCCTTTTCTGCCTTTGCATTTGCGAGGGAGGCATCATACAGCTAAGACAAACCCTGCTGCTGCCAGATCACTGTGGCACTTTCTGAAACAAGTGGAGGAGAAAACAACCCAATATTATCCTGAACATCTAGGAGCCAGCGACCTGGTGTAAATGAGACTGTTTCTAGTGATGCCTGGTACTCCCAGCAGTCCTGCAAAAGGGCAGAGCATCAAGCAAGTAATAGAACAGGTGTACCAGATACATACTTACAGACTGGTAGCACCGCCGCACCTGAGCCTTGTCCATAGGTTAACCTGTAAGACAGGGATCTTGTCCAGCAGGATACCCTTTATATACTGAAGAGAAGCTGACATCTCTGTCTTCCTCTGGCTGAAAGGATTTTTTTCTTTTTGAGATCATAAGTTGAACAAATGCATCTTGAAGGGTCTGGAAGTAAATTTCGGCTCTGAGATATCTCAGTACTAAACTGGAAGAACCTCAGAAAGTAGAGATATTAGAGATATTATAAGTATCTGCAAACAAAACAGCAGTAGCTAGCTTTGAGGAGAGGAGGGGAAGAAGGGAATAAAATGTGGCCCATCCATGCCTGTTTTCCACTGTGCTTCTCCTCAGCCTGCAGGTCCAGAGTTGGGAGGTGAAGAGCAAATTGTGCTTGATCAAGCTAACTTCAAATTTGGCAATCAAGAGATTCTGGTTTCTTGTCAATAAGAATCGCAGCTAATGGTGACAGACCATATTTGAACATAATTTGAGAGCAGTGAATTCTAACTTCACTAGCCAGGTTATGGCTTTGAAACTAAAGTAGCACATACACTAACCAATTCATATGTCACCATGGTGAGTGGGTCTTTAGCTACATACAGTCATCCCCAGTTGCATTTGCTCACACAACAAACCACATTGAACATCCCACAGCCCCACTACATTCAGGTCTACATTAGACAAAAAATTACGTGAAGTCCTGCTGGTACCTGTAGAAATACACAGTTGTGGTTGCTGTGGGAATTTTGCAGACATATAAAGGAAATGCAAAGTATTGTCAAAATTGGCACTAAGTGAATTATTTGCTTAAGAAGGTTCTTTTAATTTTTGCCAATGCCTAAATATTCAAAGGCAGCAAATCTGTCTAACAGTTTCAGGACCCTCCTAGTTCTGTGTTTTTGTTATTAGGGATCCTGGGCACTTTATGCATCTCAGATGTTTTTAAAAATATACTGCAGATGCAGCGGTAAATCTCTTGTTCTTGAGAAAAGGAATATCCATGCTGTTTGTGAAGGACATTTTAAATGGATAGAGTTTCTCTTGTTTTCTAAATTAGTTGGTATCAAATAGCCTGAATCAATCTTTATTGTCCTGTCACAAAGCATAAGAGATTTTATTTAGATGTTGAAGTGAGTGATCTGTGCTCTGGGTAAAGGTAGTCTCTGGGTAAAGATAGCTTACAGTGCAAGAATGAATTTTTGTTAAATTCACCTATGGGTGTACTTTGTATGCCAATACAAGCCTGATAAAACTGATCAGTCTGGGCTGATGCTCCATTAGGGATTGTACCAATTTTGGCCAAACTGATTCATTTATACCAAATTCATTTATCCCCTCATGATACTGCAGGCTACCACAGACAGACTCTCTCTTTCCAGGAAAAGGCAACCACGTAATTTTTGTGGTCTTTTGGTCTGACTGTTTTCAACAAATGATAAGGACTTTGCATGTCATAAACCAGCAACAGCCATCTTTAATTTGCATTAGCATGCAAAACATGTCCATAGATGAATTAAGTATGTAAAAATACATAATTTATAACACATAAATATCTAAATATTAAGCATATATATGTTTAAATTTTCACACTGGACACTTAAGCTAACAAAGAATAATATAGGATGAGTGGGTTGATTAATAAAATAGCTATTCATTTCTTGCAGGTACGCCATAGGAAATACATGTAATATAAAGGAATATGAGTTCTTGCTCTGTTTTGCTGAAACTCTGTAGTGCTGTTTTGTGCCATCATACCTAGTGTGGTGTGATGTTTCATGAGGACTACACCAGTGTCCATTTGTTTCACTCAGTACCCTGTGCCTACAGAACATTGTCTATTCCCAAGGTAAATGGTTAAAGAGGTAATTACCAGAGTGGGAGAAGACAAGGACACTAAATATGGTATAAAATAAGATTATGTAAATGTAGAGCAGAGAATTAGAGCTGGTTTTTTCTTCTTTTATTTAGCTGTTTCTTTGCTTTTGTTTTAAAGAGTCTGAACCTGAGTTAATTTTACTGCGTCAAGTACATTTAAAGCAGCCCCTTCTAACCCTGATGATATCCTGGCATATAAATTCTTGCATTCTTGTGTTAGTGGAAGATGTCTTCACTGTAGAGAAGAAGGGTTTTTAATTTATGACAAATTACATTTCAAAATTTGATTTCACTCTAAATCATCTAATCAAGTGAAACTATTCAAAATTTCCTGAGAACTACAAATTTGTCGGAAGCTCCATATTGAAACAGCATCAAATGTTACTTCACTGATCACATGTGCCCCAGACCCTTATGGCTGAATAGTATGACTGAATTTCTTAAATGAAGATAAACGTTGCTGAACAACTGAATGCATCACAAGGGTCTGTGGGATAAAGTCCAGGCTGCAGTGGCCCTGGCTCCATGGAAGAGCATGACTGATCAGATTGGGCTGCCCTGCATCCTGCTCTGCCTCTCACAGCCAGGTGGACTCAGGGCTCCTGGGTCCTTGATGGATTTTGTAGACTCTCTGATCTCCAGGGATAAAGGTAACTCAGCCAAAGGTATGCCAAACAAAGGATCTTGAGCTTGACTCTCTAAATGTTGGTGAAAAATTGCAATCACCTCTATTTTCACCTTTGATAAATGGTGTTTACTGTGCTTTACCCATTCCCATGAGACTGATCTAGTCAGCTGCCTCCTGTGTACCTATTTACCCTCCTCTGCTTGGCAATGAGCTGTACGAACTGGACCCCTGCAAAAATCATCTTCAGCATCTTCTGCGAAAATCACATTTACTATTGTATTTCAGAGGCCCAGGAAATCAGTCTGTGCCATAGATTAGTTTGAAGAAATAGCAGTTGGGAAAAGCAAACAGCTTGGAAAGTAATCATATTTGATACTGGAGCTCTTGAAAGACAGCAAACATGAAACCTACAGATAGCAGTTTCACAGGGTCTCTTTTCAGAGGAAAACTGTGTGATAAACAGTGTTTTTTTGAGAAGGGAGAATTTTCTTGATTTGAATTATTCATTTTTACTCTTGACCATTATTCCTATGCTGGTTCCTGATAAAGCATATCATATCAATTAATAATATGGTATCATAGCAACATAAAGGAAACCAGTCTCACAGATTCTAAAGCTGCTGATATCATTGTGTTTAGCTAATGCAAAACAATTATTGAGCTGGCATCTTCAAATAGATTTGTTTTCCAGTTAAAAAAGTGGTGCTACTATCTGATATGACATTGTGCCTCTTAAGTTGCTTTAGGCTTCTTTTAAAGAGTCTCTAAAAGTCAATTCTTTTACTGCTAAACAACTTTGTCATGGCCTTGGCTCTTTAACTAGCTATGCTGGAAAATATTTTTCTTTCATTTTAATGTCAACCACCAACCCAAAGCTGTCATTGCAATAACACTGAAAAAAACTATGTACCAGCTAACGTCTCCTGCTGTGCAGTCTCTTCCTTTTCACGGAGTGGATGGAAAAACAGCTATTTCAAAAAACAAGTCACTAAGTTGCGTAACATTAAGTACAGCCATAATAAAAGGAACTTAAACAATATTTTTGATATATGCAAGTGTTTTAAAGCTCATCTTCCTGGCCTGAAACACTATAATGTTAGATTTGGTTGGGGGAAAATAAAAAGAGAAAGTCTCAGATGTAAATAAATTTACTTCTTTCAAGAAGCTGCAAAAAGCATCAGAAGTTCAAGCTGTGTAATTAATTTTTCCCTGCAGAATACCTGCGAGCATGTTCACATTCTCAATTTTTAGCAAACTGACAGCTATGGAAATAAAATTCTGCACTCTTTTGAGAATGCAGCCCTTCCTTCCAAACAGTCCTCAGAAAATTACAGTGAGGTATAGATGCCGCAAAATTTATGTGCTGGAAATGGGACATGCTTTTTACAAGGCATCTACGAGAACTCCAGAACATTTGCAAGCATTTCTGCCGCTGTCATTCTGGATTTTCTTCAGAAACGTGTGTTTTTCCCTCACATCAAAGGCTGCCTTGGTGGCTCATGTCGTACCTCGCAGCTCCATCTAGCGGGAAAGAGCAGAACAGGGAGAACACAGATGATCCGAGCTCGTGGAGAAAAATCGGGGCCGCGCAGTGCCCGCCTGGAGCAACTCTCTCCTGGTTTCAGCTGGGGTACAATTAATGCCTTCTCAGAACCTGTCACAGCGCTCTGTTTCGGATTCGGAATGCAAATGGCGTTGATAACACACTGATGTTTTGGTTTTTGGTAAATCACGTTTATCCTAAGTCAAGGACTGTTTTCTTCCTTGTCTCATGCTCTGCCACTGAGGCAAAAAAACAAACTGGGGGGGAAGCATAGCTGGGACAGGTGACTGGAACTAACCAAAGGGATATTCCACACCACAGAACATCCTATCCAGTGTATAAACTGGGGGAATCACCTAAAAGGGTGGGCGATCTGGATTTTGGAAGGGGGCTCTGGCATCTGTCAACAGATGGTGAGCAATTGGTGAGATGGTGGTCATACTTGTAGGGGTTTTTTCCTTTTTATTATTGTTATTATTATTTACCATTATTATTGCATTTTACTTCGTTTTTAATTATTTAACTGGTCTTAACATACAAGATTTACATCAATGCTCCTCTCCATTCCACTGAAGTCAGGGGGAAAGAAAGGGAGGGGCTGAGCGAGTGGCTGTGTGGTGTTTCATCTCCATCTGTACTTAAAACCATGACAGTCTAATTCCAGTAGCTCATCATTAAACTGTTTGCAACACTAAAGACAAAGAATAGGACTTGTTCTGCATTTTCCCATATGATTGTGTTAGTTACAGCATTATATAAGAGCAGAGGAGGCCACCAACTTGATCAGAGAGATGAAGAACCTCTCCTGTGAGGAAAGGCTGAGACAATTGTGTTTGTCCAGCCTGGAAAAGAGAAGGCTTTGGGGTCACCTACTCGTGTCCTTTCAGTACCCGAAGGGAGCCTACAAGAGAGATGAAGAAAGACTATTTACAAGGACTTGTACTGACAGGACAAGGGGAATGGCTTCACAGTGAAAGAGAGAAGATTTAAATTAGATATTAGGACGAAATTCTTTTCTATGAGGGTGGTGAGGCACTGGAATGGGTTGTCCAGAGAAGCTGTGGATGCTTCATCCCTGGAAGTATTCAAGGCCAGGTTAGATGGAACTCTGAGCAGCCTGGTCTAGTGGGAGGTGTCCCTGCCCATGGCAGGGAGTTGGAACTACATGATTTTTAAGGTCCCTTCCAAACCAAAGCATTCTATGACTATATTTTATGAAACAGAAATTTTTATTTAGTGTTTGATTATCTGCCCACCTTGAACTCTGGCTACATAAAATGGGCTAAAATGTAAAGAGAAATATGACAGAGACAATGCTTAATAATTTGTTATTTTACAGGGAAAGTTTCTTCAAAAAGACTGTGTGTATCCATGACTAGTTCTTTGGAGTCAACTAAGCTGATACGGTCTGGATGGGAAAATATATTAAAACACTATGAAAAGATGAAACTTGATAAATTCAAATACTCAGAAAAACAGTTATCTGGACATGGGGAAACACAAGCGCAGAGGTCTGTCAGTCTGCAGCTACAGGGAACAAGGTCCTGCATGAAAGTAAGAACAGCCTTTGAAGTGCTCCTTGACCTGATGTGTATAATAATACTCTTGATATCTGTTTAATGCCTGAGACAATAATCCCCTGAAAACTTTTCCTCATGAGTGGACTTGCATTCTTCCTTATGTTTGGACCAATCTGAGGAGGAAAGAGCAGCAGTCCTGGATTAACAGGCAATATTGAATCAAACTTAATGGCCTGCAATTTTCCAAATACATACAAGAACATCTTGTGAGCTCACCTTCTGCTTTCCCAGCTATGTCTTCACTTTAGCCTGCAGCTGTGAAACATCACTTGGCACCATGCCCAGTGCTTGAGAGGCACCCATGGGGCCAGTGTAGAAGGGGCCCTGATGCTACCTGCTGCCGTGAGACCTTTCCAGGGCCAGCAGTTGGCAAGGTGGGAGTTGGAGCCTCTCCACTTAGTGTTGCCCCCCTCCATACTCCAGCCAGCTAAAGCAAAACCAAAACAGGGACTCTCAGAAATTACACAGCCAAGCCATTCCTTTGTTCTGGTAAGCACACTAGTCCCCCACCAGGGATTCTGAGGCACCCAGGTGTCATGGGACACCTTGCAAGGGCTGGACACATCCCACTAGTCCACACAGAACTCGTAGCCACTACTGGCACTGTCTGCTGGCTGTCTACTCATGCAGAGAGGTTTCACCTGCAGAATGTGGGCCAGGCAGGTAGGCCTCTGGGTTCTTACCTGTCACTTTTACTCTCGGGAAGAAAGAATTTCAGAGCGGCTTCAGGACTTTTTTACACATTGTCACAACAAAGTAACTTCTGAGGAGATTAGAAACTGGTCATACACCTGAAAAAGTAAATAAGGAGGACATGAGCTCCATGGATTTGTATCTATGGCTGTGGGAATGCTGGTGTTGACTTCTTTGAAAACCACTTTTCAAAGAACTGAGTCTAAGATAAAGCCCAGCTTACTTTTCTCCTCTCCTTCATAGAGACAGCTAATTGCACATTAATGAAGGTACTGCACACCTGAAACCCAACATCAGTTATGAGTGTAATTCCTACAGGTAACTCAGTTTTCATGGGACTAAGCTGCAAAAGGAGTTTTTCCTGGTCATATTGCAAACCAAGGCTCTTGTGGAATATTCTTTGTACTTTTCAGACAAGCCATTTCTTAGTGATATGATAAACCTCTGTATATCCACCTGGATCCACGTCAGAAAACCAGCTCCTTCTCCTCTGACTTCAGTGGAGACAGTACTGCACTAACAATTCCACATTTCCAAGAACAGTGAATAAGTGCACCAACATGGAAGCTTGATAGCAATTTTACAAATTCTCATCTCCAGTACTTTCCTAAATGTTTATTGATTCTCTGCAAACTTCCATTCTGTGTTTACTCTTCTCCTCTCAATGGATTTTCTCTCCAAATGAGAGGTTGCTAGACTATACTGAACCAGTTTCTGTCCTTAAACAAAATTATTACTTTGAATTTTGATTGTAAAGATTCTGACAGAATAAGAACTTTTCAAAATAGACATGAAAAGAAGACCTGTGCACTGGAGGACAAGATTTAGCAAATCCAAACACTAAAAAGAAAGAATTTATATCAGATATATAAATTAAAACACAGGTATTCTTTAGCTTCATGCTTCCTGCTGTCAGCTTAAGGGTAACTGCAAAATTATTTGTGGATTTGGTTTTTATTATCAAGATGATGTTAAAGACTTTTGAGGAAGCACATAAAAAAAGAAATCATTTTTTTTTCTCTTTGTGTAAAGAGACAGGTATGTGAATTCTGTATCAAATGTTGTCCAGATTAAAACATGTTTAGAATTTAAATTACTTCTGTATTTAATATTGATAAATCTAATTTGCAGTATTTCTGCTCCTTCTTTAACCTAGAGACAGGATTAATATTCATGACATTGCTTTTGGTGGTGTGCAGGACATTCCATAAGTCAAATTCACTCAACATATATTGTTTGGAATATAGAATACTTACCTTTGCCACAATACCTTTAATTTTGTCAACACTGAAAGCAGATCATTACTTCGTTTGTAATGCTGCTAAAAAAAATTGTCAAACTGTTTTGATGTTCAGCAGAGTGCTACTCTTGTTCCCACCCCTCAAGAAAATAAAAAACCTTCAACCAAGCACAACAATAAATAATGCTGTTCTGTCCTGGCAAGCAAATTTTTGGCATCTTGTAAATTACCTGCTTTATTTCTGGTGGTGATAATGGTATACTGAGACGATAGAAACTGCATTCCTTGTGACTTACTGCAATTGCTCCTGGACAAAATTAAGAGGTTTTATTAGTCACATTTTTTAGCTCAGACTGAAATATTTTTCAAAATAGTTTTGTTAAAAAAGATCTAGACTATTTGTTCAATTACTAGGTAAATGGTTTGCTATGTTCCTTCTCGGCTCACTGTCACTGTGGATAGCTTAGCAAATGGTGACTTAGTCTTTGGTCCAAACCTCATTGTACTGAGCCTGCTTCAGATGTCATAAATACATCTTGTTGGGATGTTTTATTTCTCTCACATCCCTGCAGGCATCCCAGACTGGAATGGATTTATGTATTTTTAGTTTGGGACTGTTTTTCCTGGAAGGCCTACCAAAAAAACCCCAGGCTTTGCATTTTGAGTGAGCCGAAGTTGCACAGCATGTACACTTTAATTTAGCTAGTGAGTTGATTTATGCTCAAAAATATCTGAAGTGGTCTCCCTTCAATACCCTTCAGATTCTGAGATATTTTCTCTCATTTTCTTGTCCAGCTCCAAATGAGAACAGCTTGGATAAGTATCAACCTTAGATTTTTGTTATTAAATTTTGATTATCTTTTCAAGTGAGGAGTTCTACTGAGGCTGAATGGAAAGTATTCTGAGAGCCTTTACTGTAGCTAAAGGTGCTGATTCTGTACAAAATAATTATCTCTGTAAATATCAGTGCATCCATTAAAAAAACAAACAAACGAACCAAACCAAACCACGTTTATTTACTACAAGGATCCTTTTAATACAATATTCTCATTAAAATATTTCTATCACATCTCCTAGGAGGTGTATCTAGCCTCCAGCTAAGTAGAGTGTACATAGATCCCTCTGATTGGACTGAGATATTCAGAGATACCAGTCAAAAAAAGCAGCACCAAGTAGAGCACTGGTGGTACCACAGGACGGTACACAATAAGAACATGATTCTCTGCTTTCCTAGCATGCTTCATAACTGAATCAGCAGAGGGCTCAGAGGACACTAAATTGTCCTCAAACATTGCTAAAGCCAGTTAAATTAGGTAGAGACGTACATCCATAAAACACTGCTTCAGATACTATCCAGATGAAAGTGAGCATTTGTTTCAGTTCTCATTAAAAACATGCAAATTGAAAGAAAGTACTACTATGGAGAAGAAGAAATTTAAACACATTCTGATACTTCAGAACAAGGTGATCATCTCAGAAATACCTATATGTGATGTTTCTTAGAGTGTAGAGGAGACTACACACCTCTAAAAAGAGAGGTGTAAAAGAGAAATTAAACACTTATTTCGTAATCCTAGTATCCTGGTTTTGTGGGATAGAGTTTTTTTCTTTCTTTCTAGTAGCTGTTACAGGACAATGTTGATAACACACTGATGCTTTAGCTGTTGCTGAGCAGTGCTTACCCTAAGTCAAGAATCTTCAGTTTCTTATGCTCTGCCAGTGGGTAGGTGCACAAGGGGCCAGGAGGAAGCACGGCCAGGACAGCTGACACAAACTGGCCCAAGGGTTATTCCATACCATAGAACATCATGCTCAGTATATAAATTGGGAGGAGCTGGCTAGGAGCTGCCTTTCACAGCTCAGGGATAAGCTGGATATTGGGGGTGAGCAATTGTACTGTGTATCACTTGTTTTCTGTGCTTTTATTCTTCTCTCTCTCTTTTTGTTGTCTCCTAATAATTTTGTTGTCTTTATTATTATTATTATTATTATTA
>WEIT01012968.1:1079-22442 GCA_013389985.1 Dryoscopus gambensis
AAGTTATGGCATCACTGCTTCCAAAGCAATTGGTGGTTGAATAGCTCCTGTATTGGGGTTGAGCAGGAACTTTTGAAAGCTTTCTCCCCTTACTTCACAGCATTGTGCATATGGATGACTCACGATCCACACCGCAGAGTTTCTCAGGGTTTCTCTCTGTGTTTGTGATACATGCTTATCTAGATAGATATCTCTGTATGCATTTATGAATATATCCATGTAATCTACTACTGTGAGGCAGTGGAACCTTCGCAGCTTTCCAGCCTTCACAAACTGCTGTGACCTTTCACCTTCCACAGCGTCTGTTCTAAAATAAGTTTATTTTCCAAAGCAGATAGATAAAAAGGTAAATAGAGCAGTGATAGTTTTAAGTGGGGGAAGAGAAGCTGCATATTTACATGCACGTTAGCACAGAATCAGGGTGGTATCTGTCTGTCTTACAGGTGGTGGCAGACCCTTGTGAACTGGGGTTTCTCTGTTCACTGCATTGCCAGAGCAAGCTCCATGTATCTGATTGCTTTGTTCAAACTAAGCACTGGGTCCTTTCTGATTAGTTTCATTGTAAAGGAAAGACACCAAAGCCAGCATAAAATTGATTTTTATTAACAATTTTTCTATTAAGGTGCTCAAGTTTGAGTGGAGTCTCGAGAGCCCTCTGGTGAAACTCCTGCTCAATCGTTCTCTTCAGAGCATCCAAGTAGCCCATCAGCTTTACTGGTAAGATCATTTGCCGTTGCTACCATAGTCATTTTGTGTCACAGTGAAATTTATCCACGATTCCATTGGTGACAAACACTTTTTTGGTTTAAAATCGGCAGAAAAACTAGGTTTTGCTCCGTCCCTTTCAGCCCTGGGTATGGGCAACTTGTATAAAAGACCCACTTACCTCTAGCTTCATCCTGCCCCTGGGCAGGGAGAAGTTTTGCTCTTTTGAGTAAGATACCATTTGGTTTTTTCAGCATTTTTTTTTTTTTTTTTTTTTTTTTTTTTTTTTTTTTTTTTTTTTTTTTTGGTTTGGGCGAAAAATAATCTTCCCCAAATTTTACAAGCATTGATTTGCTTTTAAAGGATGCTGCTTTTGTGATTTCCCTGACCTCTCTTGAAGTTGTCAGAATTCGCGTGTGTGTCAAAATATGTGTCTTACCCATTTTTATATCAGTCTGACTTGTGATGGTAGTTTCCACCAGCTCCTTTTCATGACTATGGAGATGCACCAGGCCTGGCAGAAACTGCCATTCACCACCTACCTCTGCAATATAAGGGGTCCTCTTACTGTGCTATTGCATGGGGTGATTATTGTGTTGGCTGTGCTGTTACCTCAAGGCTCTCTGAGGGAGAATGGGACTTTCTGATGTCTCAGCATCTGCCCTGTGTTCTGAAAATTTAACTCTGGTGTGTTTTCTTTTTTTTTCTCCATCTTTAGTAATGATGGATGAACTGAGCTTTCATTTACAGTTCAACTGGTTTAGATCCCTTAAACCAAAGCTTTCCTCCCTGCAAAGGAAAGAAAACAATTTGAAATGCAGTCATTTGGTTGATGAAGTGTGGGGTTGGGAAGAACATAAATAATACTTTCATACCTGCATGGTCTCTGGAAGTGTTAGTGGGGATAAAACAGAATTATTAATGTGTTTGTTTTACTGAAATGAGTAGGATAATGTGGTTAATGAGCATATCTTTCAAACAAGGAGGAACCACAGTTACCAAGCCATTTTTCGACAGTGCCTGAAATACGCCTGAGACAATTTCTACTAATATTAAACTTAGTCATACTGGATATAAAATATTCAGCCTGGCATACTTAAATATGCCCTAAGAGTTGGTAGTTTTCTTGTACAATTAGAAATTATATCTAAGGTTCAATGGACAGGGGAACATCATTAGTTTGCCTGTGTAGTCTTTAACTCCTCTCTTCTTCTCAGAAAAAAAATTACTGTCTGCAGTCTTCTTCTTCTTCTTTACCTTGCAGTGCAAATCCCTATTTCCCCCCAAATTTTGCTCAAGATGTCTAATATTATAATCTTGGGTAATATAGAGCAGTTATTCCATCCTGAATAATATATATGGTTATCTGGCAGACTGTAACTTAATGTGGCAAAAGAAATTTATTTTGTATATAGCTTAATGTATCGGGTAGTCCACCCACATCAAGTGGGTTATTTCTCAAGGCTCACTGTGTTCTCCGCCTTTCAGCTGGTAGTAGCCCTGGTCGTGCTGGGTACCTCTTTTATTTAAGTGTTTAGTTCAAATGTTTCAGTCTAAACAGATGTTTGTCTGAGAAAATAAATGTGGCAAAGAGCTCTTTAACTTTTGCTGCTTGAATTCATCATATACACTTAGGGGTTTTTCGGTTACTCTGCTCCACCCTGTTCTTCAGTAGTAAACTGCTTTCTACCTAATAATCCAATTTATGTAATTACTCATATTCCTGTTCCCGTATTTTAATAGGCAGTTTCCCAAGCCATAAATTCTGCTTACAAAGTTTACCAGTAATTTCGTGGCTTTTATTAATAAAGTGTTAAGTAATTAATAAAAGCTTTCCTTCACAAATTGAATTTCAGTCATTATAAAAGTAAGGGAAATCAGAGGTTTTCTTCCACTTATTTCTAAAAAGACTTTTAAAAGAAGTTCAGTGATTTAATAATGTGGGGAGCACATGTGTGCACGTACACTCACATAACTTCTTTTAAGAAATGTGATTAGGTTATGTTTTATTCTCAAGTGTCACATTCTGTTTCATTACCAAATTAGCTATCAAGAAGCAAGAACTGGTAAAAAAAAAAACTTTAGTAACAAGTTTGTATTTATTTTTAATTGTAATGAATGACATTACCATTCTGCTGTTAAATAATACAACAATGTGCACACTGTACCTGCCCAAAAATAAAACTTGGAAGAGAAGGCTAATGCAATATAGAAAACCAGTGAAGTGGTTTCAGAGCCACTGGGGAAAATTCAACTGATTTAACTTCTGTGTTTTACAATACTAGTGTAAATCTAGAAATTAATTACTAGAAAAGGTGGTGGCTGTCAACACCAACTTATTTTAATGACAAATACTGTTTATAATAAGATGTCAATTATTTCAAATTGACTCAATTTCCCTGCAGGTCAGAGATAAGCAGCTACCCAACAGTGATGTAACATCTCATCACCTTTTTAATATTAATGGTGGATAGTAAATTGTTAATTTCTTTTCATCAGGCAGTGATAAGTTTGTCTGAAGAATTTATTTAAAAATTCTGGGGCAGTAACTGGCAAAAGTGGACAGAACATAGAGAATATTCATTCTTGAGACATATCTTCAGCGGTTGTAAATCAGGATAGTTTCACTCCATTCTTTGCTTGTATCTGTTGCAGATTTGTTCCATTCATTCTGCTACTGAGAATGAGAAGGATCTTACACCCTCTTTGGATGTTTGGGATTTTTCTTATCATTTCTGTCTTTTCCCTTCTCTAAATTCTTGAGGAATCTGGGCCATCTGCATCCATCAGTGTTTTAGCTCCTCATTGGTCCTTCTGAATGCCGTCCCCTTCCCAAGGAGACTAAAATTTGCCCATGCATACTATGCCAGCACCGGACACATGTACCGCTTAAATCCCATTTTAGTCTTATTTCAGGACTTCCTAATGTCCATGAGGCATGGAGAATTATGCAACTACCTTCTAGACATTCTCTCTGATACTAGTCCCACCAGAGCTCCTGGGAGGCAAGAAGGCTGGAGCAAGTTTCCCCATTCCCTGGAGCTCTGGTGGCAAGTCATTAAACTGGTTCTAGCAAAGCACAAAAAGTTGCTTGAGGGGAAAGAAACCTGCTGAGCCCTTTTGGGCCCTTCTGCCTGCTGAAAGCCGCTGTTTATCTCCTTGCTACTTGATGTTTCACACACAGGTGGGTTTTTGTCAGATTTTGTGCTGGAGTTTTAATCCACCTGGCGTCCTGCCAGTCGGTTTCCCTCTTGCTTGAGTGTTTTTGGCTTTTAGCTGCTGTCACAGGTGGCAGCTGCAGCACGGAGTCGGAACAGCTGGCTGGGGCACCAGGTGGCCAGGGGAATGTTTCACAGATGGTTGCCTTCCACAGGAGGATTGAATAACGGGGGAAAATACAATGTCCTCCAGGATCTGTGGCAGCTGCTTGAAGGGTGGTGCTAAGGAACAGGTTCCGTCATCATGGAAGAGTGGGAGTGTTTGTAAACTCTGCCGGAGCATGAGAATCTGGTTTGCTTAGCTCAAGGAAAGAAAAAGTCAGGTGAAAACCCTGCTAAAGTCAAAATGCCCTTTTGTAGTTTGTCTTCTAAGTCGCTAAATCTTTGTAGAACTTCCCTAGTTTTTGGCATTTCTAAACTACATGTTGACTGACAAGAGAAAAGGGAGTAGTCTTCTATCTTTTCCAAGTCCACATCTTGTAGAAAAGTAAGAATGTGAGATTAAAAAGGAACTTGGTGGAATGCAGCACACTGGAGACAATGTGAATCAGACTATTGATTTCATGGCTAGAACATAATATTTTATTTCTTTTTTTATATATACAGAAAAAGGACTACAAGAAGCAAAAAGAACATAAGCAACGTATAAAAGTTTAAAAAGACCCCAGTTACATTATTTTTATATTAGGAGGTTTCTACCTCAATACTTTCTTCAAAATCGTTGCCACTCTTTCATTCAGTGCTCCAGCACTTGAACAATTGCTTCATCTTTTCTGAAAGGAAATATATTTTTAACTGTCAAAACTTGTCTACATTAACTATAATTTACTTAAAGAGTTCAAAAGAAGGACTAAATCAAGGGGATACTCATTTGTCTAACACTCTTAATTATCTGAACATTAAACAGATGACCATCCTCCAGATCTTTTTCTTCCTCCATTATCTTATCTTTCTCTGACAGTCAGAAGTTATCAAGTCTGCTAATTAGTAAATGAACTTCCTAAATAGCTGTGCAGAGCAGGCTGAAAACCCCAGCCCATTAAAATGACATGAATGCAAATATAGAAGATGCCTGTTCTTGGTTTTGTGTTATTTTGGTCCTCCTTACTGAGCAGAAACAAAAAAAAAGCATTTAATCATATGTGTAACTTTAAACCTGTATGGGAATAGCCAGTCCAAGTAAATGTTTGATTCAACTGAGTGGTGACTGTGACTTTCACTGGAATTCAGAGTCCTTGATGTGATCGTTATGTTTTGGACTGCAGAGAACCTCAACCACAGATCAAGCTTTGGGATTTTTGTTCTGAAATCATAATTCTTGTTTATGTAACACCAATCATTTGAAGACCTTTTTTTTCCTCTAATTACTTACGGGTATCGTAAATAACACCATTAAAACATTATTTTTGTGGGATAACGATTCAGCCAGCTTCTGTGCTAAGTGCTTCATTATTAGCTGTGTGGGCCTTGGGTTATTGCCCTGTAAAACAGACAGATAATTATTTTGTTTCCTAATTTACAGGCTTTCCATTTTCCTGGACTCCTGTATTAGAAAAAGGTGATGTCAAATGAAACAAAGAGATTGTTTTGAAGAAGTAACAGCTGTTGGGTTTGACCTTTAGTAGTTACAGACTTAGTGAGAAAACGGTATATTTAAATCAAAAAAGTCATATCTTACATTTAATTAAACACATTTTAGATTTTAAGAAAAACCTTAGTATTTTAGAGTCACTTTTTGCCATCTCTGAAGACAGAGGAGTGAAGTGGCTTTGACCTCAGCTGGAATTGATAAAAGGAGGTACTAGCTGGAGGACTAGAGGACTGTGGGGCAAGACCACATTTTAAACTTTCAAAATTCTAACAAAGGGAAAATGAAAATAAATTCCAAAGAATTAAAAAATCAAATTGGAAACACGATTGGGAAAGGTTAAGAATCTAAGTATGGCATTTTAACGTGTAAAATATAAAGAGTGGGTTAGTTTTCCCACACTGTTAAAAATTACAGCTTTTTTAAAAGAGAAATCTGTTTAAAAATTAATAAAGCACAAAGCTATGCCTTTTTGTACTTTAGTGAATATGAGAGAATCTGGTGAGTCACTGACAAAGGACATAAATAACATAGCTGTGCATGGTTTTAATTATTTTAATGATTCTTAGTAGAGTGAACATGTTCCTGAATGTCTAGATATCTAGGAATGCTGGGTGTTTTTCCAAATCCTGTGCAAGCACGAAAGGGAAGAGGTGAGGTACTCTGGTGATCATATATCAATGCGAGCATGCAGTGAAGCATCATTAATTTTATTGGTGCAGGCAAATATTCAGCTGCACTAAATAAGTTACTGAACACAGAGATAACTCTGTGTGTGTCCCACCTTTGGAACAGAGGAAATTCCATGCCAAAAGTCATACTCAAGGAGGATTAACGTCGTCAAGTGAAGCATAAAGTCTGTAAATGCCAGTTGTTAGTGCACGTTGCTGTAATGAACAAACACACCACTGTGTATGTGCTCAAGGGAACCTACTTAGAACTGCAAAGATAAACTAGAAAAGGTGACAGAGTGCTGAAAAGCTTTAATTCTTTTAACTGCTTCATGATCTGTAGGGTAGCACTAAGGAAAAAGTTTTTCAGTACATTGTTTTTCCAAACACAGCTTGTCTGCTTTATTTTTCATTTGGCTCCTTTTACAGTTAAAAATTCTAGAGCTGACAAATCTGTTTTTTCAGCTATGCTGAAAAACCTTCAAGTTGTATCTGTCCTAACCCCTCCAATAACGCAGCTGAATGTGAAAGATGGGTTTGCCTTTTGGATGTGCTCTGTCGGAAGGATTGCACAGAGCACTGGGGCGGTCTCTCACAGTGTCTCTGATGCTGGGGTGTGATGGGCTGCAGTGACTCCCCTGTGCAGCTGAGCAGTTCTGAGGAAGCAGAGAGGGCATTGCCGAGGAAAGGATTCAGAGCAGGGTTCTGTGCACGTGTCGTGGGCAGCTTTCATTTGTGCCTTCCTTCTTTTTTCCCATTAAAAAATGTTTTATTGTTTGCTTCTTTCAAAAACAAAACAGGGAGCCAAAATCTTTCCTGATGGATACATCACGTAATCTTTGCCTGTCCCAGAGGGACATTTGGGGATGTAAACCAGAGTAGCAAGTCAGGAAAATTTTTCAGGAAACATTCATCTAGCTCTGTGGCTCCACATGGATAATTTTCAGTCACTAATTTGAAGGGTGTGGAATTATTTTGGTTTTTTATACTGTGAAAAGCTACTGGGAAAAGATGCCAGAATCTATCCCTAGAAGTAGTTTCTTTATACTGAAATTTTCTTCAGGCTAGACCAATATTGAGTGGCTGACTTCGATCATCTGAAATGTCCAAATCATAAACAACAGTAGCTGCAGTTTAAGGATGATACAAATTTCCCAAAGCAGGTTGTAATGATTTTGGAGAGATGAAGCCTCAGCTGGACAGCAATCAGCAGGGAGAGAATCTCCTGTGACTCTCAGCTGAGCAGCTGCTGTTGTGTTTCACTGGTGAAATGCTGCCTCTGCAGCCCAGAACAATCCTGCAGCTGAGAGGGGTCCTCCAGTGGGCTGCTTCTGTGCTGCAGTGATTCTGAGTGCTCAGGTGAAATAATGGGAGAGGATGTCTCATTGCAAATTTTTCAGACGTAGTATCTAAAAAATATTTAATTTAGTTGCATTTCATGATTTCACTTTCAGGTTTTACATGTTGTGGATATTTGGAAAAAAAATTAAATTTATTTCCTTTGCATGAAACTTTTGTTCTGCTAGAAATAGCAGTTATTGTACTCAAAATGAGTCTGCAGATGTTTCAAAATTGCATCACATTATGTAAAACATTTTATAAGTCTTTCTCTATTATAGGTCTTTTTCTCTTTCCAGCTTAGCAAGCTTTTGTGTTTTAACTGTAGCTGTTTGAACCAATTTTTGACAAAATTTGCTTTGAGCTACCCCAGAGAGTTTTTTTCAATCCATTTTTCTTGGAACACAAAATTTTTGCCTCATGACTTGAATAAATGCGGTTCAGGCCCTGATTTCCTTGGGCTGATATGTTTGGAGTACTCATTTCTAGTTAAGCCATTGATCACAGCCTGGTCTGACAAGCTGGAGGTTTGTAAATCATTCCTATTTCTGAACACTGTCAGTGAGAACTTTAAGGAAAAGTATGAATAAACATAGAGAGGCTTCAAGTGGATACAGGACATCCAGTGTAATGAGTTATTGGTTGGCTTAATGTTGCTGTCAGTTGTGTATTTTCTGTGGTTAATATTTCTAGGTTTAGTCATCACTCTCCACCAGCATGAAAACTGGGCCTTGGACCTTTGCCTAAATAACTGAAACATTAGAAAAAATAGAAACATGAATTAGACAATTGTTGAATATGTTCCATCAGTGTACGATTTAGCAGAAAATTACTTTGTAATTTTTCTTCGATTTTGGGTAATTTTTCTTAGAAAAGAATTCCCTGATATAACCCCAAGTATAATTATGAGCACATCTTAAAATAAATAAATAAATAAACTAGAATAAAAGACAATATTTCTAGGCAGGAGAGGGGAAGGATTGATAAAAGGACCTGTCAGGATAACAGTGCAGAATTCCTATAGTTCAGTATGTTTAGGTGTATGCAGATGACCACTATTTCAGGATTAAAATCATAAAGCCCTTACTGTTTGAAAATATTTCCCTAAATATTAATTGCTTTCAGAATGCTCGCCCATATTCAGTGGTATATTGGCCTGTAATCAGAATGATGTCATTTGGATGGCGACCAAATTAAAAATCATTTGGAAAAGGAGAGAAAGAGCTGTCAGATGAGATGTCTTTGCGTGGCTCCTTTGCTTGAACAACATTGCTGAGATGTTGTAATAACCTCCTTTTAAGCAAGAGAATTATTCAAGGGCCCATTGTGTCACATTGTCTCCTTCAGCATTTTCATGGCAAAGAGCCCACGTGGTTGCAACTGATGTATGCTGGACCCTTGCATTAAACAACAGAAAGTGACCAGTGAATCTAAAAGAATTAAGATTGCTTCCAAGTCTAAAGCCTGTAAAATTCTACCCAGTGGGTCATACAAGCCATAGGCATCTCTGCCAAATGACAGGCAGCTGAACTGTCCTTCAGCTTTCTCTGTGGTGTCTGTCAAATACACAGGATACTGTCTGGTAAAGTTCAGCACATTATTTTTTGTTTCAGAAAGAAAATCAGGCTACAAGAGCCGAATTTTGTCTCAAAAAAAGGCCTTTATTTCTATGTAAAGGCATTCAGAGTTATGTTATCACAATATTGTGTCAATGGTGGGTGGCTGACAGAGTAATGTAGCAAGGAATTTTTCACTGACTCCTTTTTTAAATGTTCATCAAAATCAAAGCTTTTCACAGAAACAAGGAGCTTAGGTGAAACCATTCAGATGGCATGTCAAAAAATCCTGATTCTTCTGCTTGTCACTGGAGATGGGAAAGCAGGGACTTGTGGCTGAGGTAACCCAGTGAGTGCCACATTGAGCTGGTTTTCGAATGATTTACCTTCCCCTCTCCATTGTTGTAAATCAGCCCAGCCATTCTAAAGCAAGTCACCAGCATGCTTCCAACTCAACTTAGAGGAGTTGTAATGCATATTTTAAGACAATCCCTAATGCAAAGTTTGGTATTTCAGGTGCATCTCCTTCTCTTGGTGTTCATCCGAGTTTCTCAATCCTACACCGTTAACAGGTTGTCTTATTTCTTAGCTTGAAAACACACCGTCTTTTAGGCTTAGTAATTTTTGAAATACCATTGGTATCTCACCTCTGCAGTGTGTTGCCTGGCTGCTGTTCACTGTTGGCTGTTACTCCAGGGAAAACCTTATGTTAAGGAAAAAAATTTAAAAAGAAGTTTAAAGAAAGTGTTTTGAAGTGGAGCATGGGTTTTAAGTGGGATAAACTGCAGGCCGCATATATATGGGAAATTATTTGTTTGTAAATTTGATCAAAGCCTCAGTGCTGGAGTAGCTATTGTTTTTCATTTGTCTATCTTTCAAAAAGCTAGTACAAATTACCTCCACTTAAAATTTTAAATGGTGAATACAAATTTGTTCATATTCATTCTTTTTTTTTCCCTACTCATTATTTTTTCTAGTTCAGGATTTAGTGGGCAGCAGAAAAATAACATGCTGGCTGAGTGCTTGCTGGCTCAAAAGTGGCTGCAAGCTGTGCAAGCAACGCTCAGTGGAGCAGCTCTAGAGTGGTAGAGGTTCTGTTTTGTGAATAAACAGATGTGGAAATAAAGCCAGTGTCTTTTGTCAGTATTAGAGGTAGTATAGGTATTATAATAATATAATATAGTAACAAGTAAAAAGTTATTAAGTGTTTACTAAAATAGAGAAACAGTTGCACATACACCGGTGGATGATCCTTTCATATCAGCACTGTCCCTCCTTCACAAAATGAGATTTCCTTTCTTATCTGATAAGTGGTTTGTAGAGTTCAAGTCCTTAGACATGAAGGGTGACTCTTAAGTATTTCAGTGTAAGCAGCAAAGCCACCTTCAACATATCTCTCAATAAAATCCTGTTTTATGCTTCTTACTCTTGATTTTTCTAGCTTTTGTAGCAAGGCTTATATACACGTAGATTAATTTTTTTTTTCCTTTACGTAAGTGCTCAGTTTTCATGTTCAGCCTCCCCCAGCAATTATTCACAGTCTGTCATCCAGTGAAATTAAAATAACTGTTCCCCCAAGGCCTCCTTCCACTTCATTCCCAAGATTCTTCTAGATTCACTTGGAAGTGGGTAGAGGATGTAATGTGCAAAGTGGCATGATTCTGGCAGTGGAAAGGGTTGAAACTGGGAATTCCCTGCGCCTGGCTCTGCAAACACTCCTGTCTATTCTGCTTCAAGATCTCCACTCTTCTCCCAGAAACAGAAGTCTGAGCAGTGTTCACTGGTTTGGGAAAGGAGGAAATTGCCACAACACAGAAGTGTGGCACTGATTGAAGTGACACAAAATGCACTTTATGCAGGCAAAGGAGCAGAGTGATCACTGAGGGAGTAAAGGACAGCAAGCAAAATATTTTTGTAGGAGGAAGGGTGCAGAAAAGCAAGAGGAGAGCAGAGATAAGTAGTACCATCAGTAACATAGTTCTGCTGTGTTCTAATAATACTTTTCACCAGCAGTTAAGTTTAGATTCGGGTGACTTCCCAAGAGAAGTGGGAGATCTAGAACCAGTTCCATAAAAAAACATTATTCCCAAGTATAACTTGTACTGCTACTCTACCCTTCCTGTATAGTGTAATTTTGATTCCTACATTGCTATATGTTCCCCTGAAGACCCTTGTGCCTAGAAATGTAACCTCTCTGTGCTTCTGTCTCAGCCTAAGTTACAGATTCTAGAAAACAAACAGACATCAAGTCTCCTTTTGGAAAAGCCCCCGGAGACTCTTACTTGATCACTTCCCACAAATCCTGAGGCTGATTGAACCGTCCTCCTTTGCCTGACATAACTTCTCTGAGAACCTGAAGGACTTAGGGCCAAAGAGTGGTAAATAGTCAGCTGTTCATTCAGAAAATGGAGCCCTTACATTTTGTGCGCTGCAAACACATAAGAGGATTTTGCCCAGGCAGTGCCATAGGCAAAACCCCAATCTCTGCTATTTTATACACAAGGATAGTTCTGACAGACATGGTTTAGACAGTGTAAAGAGTAATGTGGAGTCTTTGTTCCTAGCCTAAAATTAATTGATATCACAGGAATTTTGAAATATTCACTGTTCCTGTGACAGCTGGGCCCTGGCTTGAAGTGCTTACCAGAAATTCAGTGCAGTTCATGGGACTGAAGACAGACCAGAGTGACACTCACAACTTAGGAAAGCAGCTTTCAGCATGCTTAGTTATGTTCCAGGCCGAATGACAGGCCTGCCTGTCGCTGAGTCATGTCTTTTGAAACTCCTCTTGTTCGGGGGACCCATCATCATAAGGTCAAGTTGCACCACTGTTCCTTCCGCCATCCCACGACCTCTCCCAGCCTGCTGCCAAGGGCAGGCCCTCTGAACAACCCCATCCCATATCAGAGCTGGCTCTGGTTAGAACAGGGGCCAGACCAGGGGACCTTCAGAGGTCCCTCCAGACATCATTCACCTGTTTCTGTGCATTGCAAATGAGTTCTGCAACTGTCTTTGCTTCTTTACTGATTCTATTTCCACAGTCCTTCAATTCTTGAGCCACTAGGACAGTCCTTCTTTAGGGGCGTGCACAAAGGGCATGCTCTTACCTCTGGAAGGATTGAAAATGTCATGAGTGTTTTCCAAATAAGCAGTTTTGTAGCAGGTGCCGTCTCTTGGATGGAGACTTTCACCGATGACATTCTGTAGTGTTCCACACTGGCGATGTTCAGCTGAAAGACTGTCGTGCTGAAACCCACGGGATAGGGATTTTTTACACTATAATAAGAGCAAGTGGCACAGAAATAGAGATGTGCTCTTTCTTCTGTGGCATCTAAAGAAACCAAGCCTGAAGGCAAGCTGAACAAATCCAAAATTATTTAGAAGGAGAAAAAAAATAGCTAGAGGGGCTGAGTTCAACACTGCTTAAATGAAGAGTTTTTTCTTCTGTTCATTTGTTTCAACCAGTCCTTTTACAAATATATAATGGAAAATATGAAGGAAAGTTGTTAATAAAAATACCTTTAAGAGAAATTACCTGATTATTCCATTCTTCCCATGTCACCAGTCACATGTTTGCATATAAAGGTTCTGCAGCTAGGCAGAAAACATAAAATTCAATTATGATATTATTTGAAAAATAGCTTTATAAAAAGCCGTAAGTTATAAGTGACAGCAAATGCTCTTTAGAATAAGAAATCAGTAGTTTTCAATTAGTGTTAAATGAGAAATTATGTTATGTCAACTGATATTAAATCGGTATAAATGTCTGGACTAGTACAAAATTATCTGATGTCTGGAAAAAAAATTTAATTTACTCAGTTGATATTAATCAGGCTCATTAGCTTTAGTGTGGCAGCTGCCATCTTGGCTAATGAAGAAGGGACTGAACAGGGATTTCCACCATCAAATTCATTGGCTTGGATTAACTGAAAGAACAGTCCCTCATCATGAGTATTGTAACACATTATACATTTTTAACTGAAGGAAGACCTCATTTGTACATCAGCAAGGGAAATGAGGTTCTGTTTGGGGAAAAAGGCTCTGCCATTTGCAATAATTATCTTGTGAGCACTAGGCATGGAGAAGGTCAAACAGTAAACAAGATTTTTGACGTTTCTGTAGCATTTCCTTTGTTGAGGCTGGTATTAAAAGTCAATATTTATTTTTCCACTCAATCCTCTCCACAATGTCATTCATTGTGTGTGATGGTTTCTACCAGGAGAAGCGCTTTAATTTAATTAAACTTTTATAATAGACGCTGCTTAGCCAGCTTTTGAGTGACTCAGATCTTGTGTATGTGCTTTTGTGGAAAGGGCAGTTTGTCGAAGTGGTTTGCAGCAGCCACGGTGGCAAACATTCCTGAGCTGCCAGTGCTTTGCTGAGTGTGTCTCTCAGAAGGACACTGCTTGGTCATGGGATGAAAATGGAGCCTCATTCAAAGGATATCCCATTTTCAATGGTTTTTGCATCAATTCAAAGCTGACACATGCTGTCTTCAGCTGTTTTTAAGCTTTTTTTATTAGGAGGTTTCAGACCAGCAATTTAAAGGTGATTTAAACAATAATTTGCCTGGCTCACCCATGGATGCCACCCCATGAGTATTGCTGGTAGAAAAAACATGGCACTTACCCATATTAATTTTTGGCATGCACAGATTTTCAGTCTGTCAGCAGAGCACAAGTCTAGAAAGAAATTTGGCTGATGCAGGGGTATTCACAGAGCACGTATATGGTAGGAGAGGAGAGGAAAGATGGGATCTCAATCCTCCATCCAGCTGCAGCCTCACATGCACTGCACACAAGGACAGCACTCTGAGGGCAAGAAAGATGCCGACAGCAGAGCCAGGGAACTTCAAAGTCCCTGGAGCATTCTGTGTCAGATGGCTGATCTATATTTATTCTGCCAATGCGGTGACTCCCCCTGGAGAGCTTGCTCCACTCTTTACCTGACTCAGGACATATGGAAATATGACATCTGCTTGCTGCAATAATACTTCCACAAATGTGATTGTGAATCTTGGAACCAGACCTGGACTTTTTATCACAACAACTGAATCTTAATTCTGTTTTCTTATGAGCAAAAGAAATGCCTGGGGCTGTTATTTTCTCCCATATGATTGAAAGATGCTGGCGAGATGGGTTCCCACATGGGAAGGAGGTGGCAATGTTATTAAAAAGACCTATTTGCAGTGGCATTTACCTCTGGCATAAGAGCAGCTTAGAAATAAACAGAGCGTTCTGTGGAAAGCCTATGAGAAATAATTCTCTCCACTTTTGAAAAGGAGCAGCACAGAGAAATAAAAATAATTTTGCCAAGCTTACCTATCAAGTAAAATTCAGGATGGATTTTCATTCTTATATCTGCCTTAAATTTTTCTGACATTAAAATCTATGGATTTTAACCCCAAGGTTAAAATTCAGTTTGATCTGAAGAGAGTGATGTAAGATTTCCTTGGTAAAAGCTTAGGAAGTAACACCTTCTTGGTTAAGGGTTCATTAAAAGGGATTTTACTTTATTCAAAAGTTTATTTAGATCTGGTCCCACAGCTCTGAACGTGTCTCAGCAGAGCTGAGATGGAATTTTAAACCTAGATGAAACTCTCTGTCTACTCCCAGAAACTAAGGAGCAACAAGGTGTCTGAAGTGAGAGATTAATTTCACCAAAATCTCTGCAAACTAAGCCAACCCAATTTCATGTAGGTCTCTGCCTCCTTTTCCTACTGTGCCTGCCCTCCAGCTCTTCTGTTTTCCATGGTAACTAGGCCAGCTGTCGACTAGGAAAATACCCTTGGGCCATCTAAAAAAGAAAGGTTTTCTCTTACTAATATCTTACAGCAAGCTTTCCCTGGTACATGGGCTTAACTTCAAATTCCCACTTCTCTATTTACAAAGCCAATATTTGGTGGCAATAAAGCAGTGAAATGGAAGGAAAATTAGAACCAGATCAGTATTTATAAAGGAGCAATCTAAAGTTATTTCCATCTCTGCTCTGCTCTCCTACCTTTGCAAGAGATATAATGGCTGTGTTTAACGTGGAGCAAAAAATTAATAGAGGCCAAGAAAAGAGGAAAGAAAATAAAACCAGAGAGCGAGAAATAAAACAGGCCTAGGAAAGGTATGAAGATAGAAATATTCTTCTTTACCACGTAAATGCTTGTTCTTCTTTCCTGCCACCATCTTTCATGGTCTCCCCTATTTTAATTAAATTAAAATATGGTAACTATCATTTTATTTGAAGAAGATTGCAGGGCAGCCTTATGCATAAGGAGATCTGTAGTCTGAAGAGATTTCTCCCTTAAAAGAGCCAGAATCATGAAAAGATGAAAAAGTGTGATTTGGACTCTAAAGACTTCCCCGTTGAAAAGTCTGATTTTCTCTCTTCTATTCCCTGAAAACTAACGAGTTATTTGGAAGTGTAAGGGGCCGTATGTCTTCATGATGCCACATTATTTGAGCTCTGAAAGTTCTCTCCAGTCATTCTATTGACAAAGTCACCCAGGTGCAGGCACAGAGCTATCACGGCGCTGTGATCCCACGATCTGATCCGTGCATCCTTTGTTGTTGTGCAGCACTGAGCTGCCACACAGCAAACTGACGCAAAAAGGAGGCTCGACATCTTACAGAAAGCACACTCTGTCACGTATGAGAGGTCTGCTGCAAACAGCATTTTGCCATCTTGTAATTACACTGCGGTACCAGGACTGCTGAAACACTTACAGCAGTACCTGCTGAGGCTCATTTTTCCTCCCTATTCCTGTTAGGCAGTGATCTGAATAAAGTTCCCTTTGATAGATATTGGGAAAATAAGATAAGCTGGGCTGCTAGCTAGAGCAGTGATGAAAGTAAAGATCCAGAAGACTGACATGTCAGGAAATAATGTGGAATCAGTTTTTGTTGTATCTGAGCTACCTGTGCTTAAAACACAATGGATCTACAGGCGGGTTCTTCCAGAGAGGCAGAAGGGATGCCGCCTTAAAAGAAACATTAACTCCCCGTGTATTTGAAATGTATCAAATCTCATACATCCTTCCTCTGCTGTCGACATCTGAGCACCTTGTCTGCATAAATCTGAGACTCTACTTGAAAGATAACAGCTTTGAATGTAGACATTGTTAAACAAAGCAAGTTCTTGCAACTGAGTGCAGAACAAATAGGAAAATTAACAGCTCTGCAGAACAAGTTCTTTTGAGTGTCATAATATTTTTAAAACAAAATTGTCTTATCCTATCTCCCCACCCCCCTAACCAAACCCTTCCTTTCCCATTCCCAGAGTAATAAAAAAAAGTAATCTGAAAACTCCTAGATTATAAAGTACAGATCTGGCTCAGAATGTATGAATAAAATCTGGAACTGCTCCTGTTATGAGCAGCCAAATGCCTTAATGACCTTGTAGAAAGACAATTTCAGTTTTCTCCCTGCAGCTATTTCTGTGTTAGTATATTAATGTCATGGTTTAACCCCAGATGGCAACCAAGCCCCACACAACCACTGACTCACTGTCCCCTGCGGTGGGGTGGGGCAGAGAATTAGAAAAGTGAGAAAATTCATGGACTGAGATAAAGACAGTTGAAGAGGTAAAGCAAAAGCTGTGTAAATGAGTAGCATGGAACAAGGAATTCACTCATCACATCCCAAGGGCAGGCAGGTGTTCAGTCATCTCCAGGAGAGCAGGGCCCCATCATGCACTGGTGACTTGGGAAGACAAACACCATCACTCCAAGTTTTCCTCCTTCCTCCTTCTTCCCCAGCTTTATTTGCTGAGCATGATCCGTATGGTCTGGGACATCCCTTTGGTCAGTTGGAGTCAGCTTACCCAGCTGTGTCCCTTTCCGACTTTGTGTGCACCCCCAGCCCACTCACTGGTGGTTGGGGTAAGGGGCACAAGAGGCCTTGATTCTTCAAACACTGCTCAGCAGTAGCATCTGAAACATCTGAACATCAACGATTTCCAGCACAAATCCAAAACACACCCCCATACCAGCTACTGGGAGGAAAATAAGCTCTACCCTGGGTAAAATCAGCACAACTAAAAAAATAATAAAAACCCCTCCAATAATTAACCAACAAACAAAGTAAAGTTACCAAAGTACTGTGGTGTCACTCATTTAATTCTGCAATTTTGTGTACATTTGGATTGCCCAGTGCATGCAGAACCATACAGAATTAGTTCTGTGTCTTACATTGTGTTTTAAAGTGTCATGAGGGATTTTTTTGTTCAGCTGTGAAGCTAATGGGAACCACAGATGCTATCCAAAGCCATTTTGGTAGACATAAACTACCCAAACAATAGGCAGTTGAAGAAAAACATTTTCAGTTTCTCTTCAGTGTATTGCTGTGATAACTGTGGCCTAAATTCAGAAACAGTACAAAGCTTTGCAAGTCCATTGGCTCTCATGGACTGCTTCAATCGGAATTAATTTTGCATTTTATTTATATAGTTTGAAAGTAGAGTAGCTTAGTCACCTCCTTTATTCAATTAATTGCTGGCATATTGGACAGCATCCCAATAAAGCCATTGGGTCTGCTCATTTTAGTGATGATTATCCCATCTAATCCCATTCACAGCTAGCTCCCAGTGCAGTTAACCACTGGGAAGAACACAACAATTTCTGTTACGCCTGGAATGAATGGAGCATTTCAGTTCCTGTGCATGAATTTACTCTAAACTCTCACAGAGACAGATTGTTGGATGCTTTCAGGCTTGCTGATGCTGGTGTAAGATACTGCATGAAATTCTGACAACAATACGTCATTTGTTCTGAGCAGAAAATCTGCAGTTTTGGGAAAAGCACAGACAGGGACGTACTCAGTCACGTGAAGAAGGCACTGGCAAAGATGGAAGCAGACTTTTCAAAATTAATGCCAGACTTGAATGCCAAGTTTCTCATTGAATGGCAAATAATACTCCCCAACTGATAATGTTCATGCAGATATTAAATGCAATACCTTTGTTAAACAATGCTTTTTTCTTATTTCCAAATGCAGTTTTTGGGGAGAAAATTTAATCACTCTCTTTAAAGAGGCAGTGGTGATACTTCTTTTGTTAATAGTCAAAACCAGTCAGACCTACAGTTGCAAGTCTGAGCTTGAGTCACCCTCAATATATAATGACACTTCAGAGTGAAGGCTTTTCATTTCTGTAGCCTTGGATTGATGTTTTGTTAGGGTGGGATCTTTGATGGACCACCAACCCCACTCAGGGATTCTGAAGTTATCTAAGGTCAGCACTGTTGTGCACAAATGCTTTCTGAAACCACCACTAAATTTTGTTGGGTTGGTGTTCTGTGGAGGTATTCTTCTGTGTTTGTGATAGTGTATTAGTAAATTTCTGCTTTCAGATCCTACCCAATGAAGAGGAGCAGACTATAAAGAAGACCCACTTTGCTAACAATTTTTTTATTTAAATATTTTTTACAAACTGGAGCAGAAAGAGACAGACACTGTTAGCCCTGCGTTTTAGTACATGATTCTTGTAGCACTTATATTGATGTTATCATACCCATTCAACAAATTGGAGAAGACCTTATGGTGGTAATTGTTTCTTGGTTAAACCTTAGACCAAGCAGCATCTTTCTCTGATAGTGATAGTGGCACCCACACACCACTATACTTTCAAATTAATTCTTGACACAGTTCCTTTTCAAGGTTCATTTCATTTCTGTTTCACTTTCAAGCTCTTTCTCCTCCAGACACCACCAGTTTTATCTGGGATTCATTTTCTTAATGCAAAGTGTGTGCAGCTAACTATATTACATATCAAATAAAACATTTTTCTGCTAGGCAACCTCAGCAGGGTTTGGCACCTTCCTTGCATAGCGTAGCATAGCCTTTGTTTTCGCTGATCTGCTAATATTTTTGTGAGTCAGCAGGACATGCATTCCACAGTTCAGGCATTCAGTGGGAGTGGGAGGAGCTGCCTTGATTGAATTTACTGAATCAAGTGATTTGTCTGAATGCAAATTGTGTTGTGTTGTTCATAAGGATCTTTGAGAGGTTAGAAAATAATGGTAATGTGTTTCTCAAGCCTAACCCCCATGCTTTATGTGTCTGCAACAATATTTTGTTGTGAAAGGGAGATCAACGTGATAGGCTTCTGTTCTATGTTATAAAAAAAAGAATCAGAAAAACAAAAACAAATTAATCACATGGTATGGTAAAACAAAATTTCATTTTAAGCAGTGTTATCTTCTGTTCAAGGGTAATGCTTTGAAAAATGAGTCTATAAAAACAGCTCTCTTTTATGAGAAGCAGCATGTGAAACTGGCTGCAGGTTTCTCATGTGAGAAGAGTGAAGAGCCAAAAGTGGTCAGGTGCTTCAAGCAACTGAACAGCTGTTGTTTCTTCATCTTGGAGACTTATTGTTTACAAGGGTTCAGAGAAAATGTACCACCCTTTGCTCAATCTTCTCAAGGAACATAAACTTTCATCCTCTTCTTGTTCTAGAATAGAAACAAAGATGAAAGACCAGCAGATGAAGCAGAGCTTTGCCAGCCCTCTTGTGCCTCTCCCTTTCTTCTGGCTTTGTACTTGGTCAAAGAAAGGGAGAGCAAAAGGAAGGTCAGTCTTCATCCTTCCAGTCAAGTTGATGTCCTTGCTCTGTGTTTCTGTAAATCTGTGGAAAATGCTCAGTACTCCAGTCTCTCGGGAAAATTGCAATATCTCTTCCATCTTTGTTGTACAGTAACTTCTGCCTAATTGACTTTGCTCCCCATTCTCCCCTGCAGAAATGGTATTGTTCTCAGTGTGCTGGGTATTTCATGCTTCTCACCTGTTAGTTTGTGTTTATGTCTGTCATTTTGTTGTCTGCAATGCCCCAGTAGGTCTACCCACAATGGTGCTGTGGTTTCTGTGTTTCTGTGTTCCCCTTTCTTTGATTTGTGGTACATAAATCACACCTTTCTAGAGTTTGAGACTGGTTTAAAATCAGACATGTTATCCTGTATCTGTTTTTAAAAGAAGTTGACAGAAGAAGCCCGTATATTTCTCTTTGACAACAAAGGGCTGTAAGAGTGGAGCCACTGTAAGGCTTTTCAGCAAGCTTAATTAAATTAAACTTCTCTGTCCAGAAATGGACAACATCTCACTGAGGCTGTGACAGAGACTGGGAATGGAGATTACATTGCAACATGTGCAGGTGATCCTTTCTGTTTCCTGAAGCAGTAGCTGCCATCCTACAGACACGTTCCTGGGAGCTTCAGCAAGTTCAGTCATCCATCCTAGGCACTGGCAAAGGGGTAAGAAAAGCCACAGTCGTATTTGCCAGCTTGGTGCTCCGCTGTCTGAGAGTTTGGCTGTGTCTAAAGCTGAGCTGACCAGCTAGCAAGTGATAAAGACTTGAAAAGACCTGTTCTGCATGCTTGGCTGTACTCTGCAGAGGAGTGAGGGGATTGCTGGTGTAGGGTGACAGGTACTTGTTAGAACCTGGGAGTCGTAGGAGTTCACTGTTTGTGCAGTACTTACAACGATGATATCTCTGTCAAAGGGATTATTCCCATTTTCTCTGGCAGGGAAGTAAAAACCTTGTCCAGTGTACTAGTGGGGAGATAAAAGCAAAAAAGCAAAGAGAGGTTTTACTTGCTAGGTTTTACTTTACTTTAACCGCGTAATTAATTTATAGCAGCAGTTGCTCACTCATCCTCATGACCTGTCACAGGGTAGAGGGAGATCTTAATCTTCAGCTGTACCTTTTTGTCATCTCTGTCATCTGTGTGTCTCTGGGGAACTTGCACTGAGACTTAAGGAGCTGCAAAGCCTAAATGAAGTCCTACAGGCAAACCGGCCCCCCTGTTACTCATTCTCCCATTTAAGAATGCAAACAGTAAAATGTTTTCTTCGAGGAGTGGGAAATGAAATCAGTTAAAAGCTTCAGGCATGTGCCGCAGCTCCATGGCACAATAAAGCACAAAGGACAGATTAGGAGTTTTGCAGGATGTCTAAGGATAATCGAGACAGATGGCAGCCTCAGACATAGAAGCTGTATAGTGGTAGAGAAGCGTTTTTGTGTGCTAATCTTTGAAACAAAGGGCTGTGGAGAATCATTTTAAAGCAATTATTGCCATAATGAGAAGCAGTCTTGTACCATTGTTTTTTTCTTCTGTGACTTGTCCTGCCTCCAACTTAGCGAAACAGAAAACAAACATGAAATGCACCTTCAGAACAAACCCTATGGACTTCCGTGGTCAGGTTTACCAAAGTTTGACCAAAAACAGGTGGTACGTCAACACTCACCTTATAACCCTAAGGCACCTTATTTTCATGGTATGTCTGTGACTTTGTCCTGGTTTGACA
>WEIT01012969.1:1914-13987 GCA_013389985.1 Dryoscopus gambensis
CAGTGGTGGTTGTGTAGCTCCTGTCCTCTGGGAATCCAGTGGGAAAGGCTCTGTCTTCTGTTGCAAAACCCCCAAACTTTATCCAGGTGGGAATGCTTGGCTCTTTCCCCCTGGGCGGAGCATCTCACAATGGGATGGTGAGTCATGAGGTAAGGCAATGTTGGGGCAATTAACAGAAGATAGTCTGAAGGGAGGAGGCAGGGAACAGCCATTAACAGAAGATAGTCTGGAGGGAGGAGGCAGGGAACATTGCTACACCTAGTTTCAATAGCTCATGAAGATGGTAGTAGGAATATAGATAACCCAGGACACCTGTTTACAGCATGACCTCCTTCAGCTGTCTCTGTAAAAAGACTTCTTTTTCTGTGTGTACAAGTTGAGCTATTTTGCCATGAATAGCATGAATAACACAGTCCATACGGAATATCCACCCTGGAGTATTAGTGCCAGAGCACTGAGAGGGGATGAGGGACATGAGCCTGGACTACCTAGTTCTGAAGAACACTGTATGTCACTAGATTCTGTCACCACTGCAGAGCATTTGGTGAGGTAATTCAGCACAAACTGCTCCCTGCCCTTCACCAGAAAAATAGATACAGAGATCAGTGGACTTTTGCTACCCTGCACTAAACTCCTCAGATCAAAAAGAGTGAAATTTTATTCTAACTTTTAAGTGCTATACAGAAAAATGTAGTATATGACTAGCAAGGAAGCTATCTATGTTCAATAAAAAGTGATACTGCAATTGAGAATGCAACTGAGTAATTATTTAAGTGTCAGTAATCATAAATGAAAACAAGCAGGCACTTCATTCCACATTGAAATAAGATGGCTTTCACCAGAGTAGACAAAATTTCACAGTGCCATGACACATTCTGCATTTATTTACTCTTGCTAAAAATGCTTAGCTCCCCTCCTACTTGCCCCCATCAGTTGTCCCACAGGAAAAACACAGAAAATCAAAACTGATAAAGATAAATTAAAATAACACATGCTGTCACATTGTTGGAAACTTGTCAAAGAAAGACAGATGAGAAAATCACATTCTTTTTCTTTCAATCATCCTTGAGTTGAGGGTTGCTGGCATGAAAAACCTTTGTTAATTTGTCTGCTTTCAGAAGAGAAATGGCAAAGAATGAGCATCTGAATTCCTTCTGTCCCAGTCTGAGTTTGGAAATGTTTCTTACGACTGGGGTCCTGCCAAATCTCACAAAGTGTCCATCCTGATTTGGAAGTGGTTTTCATTCTCACTAATACATGTCTAAACCAAGACATCTTCTTTCAGATTTCTTAATTCTAGTAAGATTTATTTTTTAAAATCAGAACTAATTTATTTCTAATACAAGGACTGCTGAGTCTATAGCATATTTTAATTGTCACTCTAACTTCTTAAATGCCCAAAGTGGCATTAACTTTCCTGTTTAAGACAATTTTTTTTTTTTTAAGCTAGGATAACAGTGCAAGTTTGAGGAGGAGATTGCATATCCTTCCTTTTCTTTGCATTTTGCACAATGAACACAGAGCAAGTGGGATGTCTGCAGCCCGTAGAGGTGATTTGCACTGGAATAAAGTGCACAGCAGAGCAAGAGCAAAGGGCAAGAGAAGAGACAATCCCAGCCCTACTGAAAAGGTGAGCAGCAGCAGAATCCAAAGTGTATTTGTGTCCTTGCAGTTTTGAACTGCACAGTCTGTAGCCTTTGCATACGTGAATCAATATTCTCAGCTTACACTTGGCATCACTGAGAAAAATTTACTTGTAATGCCTGAGCACCAAAAATACAAACTGTGCTTATTACAAGGTTCATTTTTACTTGATGGCACACGAACCAGTCTTGGAATTTATCTCATCTCCATGAACCCTATGTAAAAACATTCACATAAAAACATTCACATGAGAACAAAAGAGCCAAGAACTTGAAATATTCAAGTGGCCAATGAGAAGCTTTCCTAGTGTTGCATTTTAAAAAGATATTTGATTGATCACGAAAAGTGGAGGCCAGGATGCAAAGCTGCAGCAATCCAAACATACTCAGAATGCATACCCATCCATCTCTACCCATTCTGACCACCACCACCATTAAAACAATGGAACCAGAACTTTCTCCATCATCAAGATTTGTTGTGATTCATGGAAGGGAGGAGGAGGAAAGATTAATCATTGTTTACCACTGCTTCTTCTACTGAACAGATAAAGGACAGCTTTAGTTGTCACTATAATCATACAATAGGACATTTATTACTTTATCGTTAAACTTCTATCGCATGGTTACTATCATTTCATTTAGCCATTTGAGTCATCACCCAGGACTCTCCTTTGGTACCACAAGACAACAGAGAACAAAAACTTTATGCTGCAAAGCACTTCCTGTCAACAATATAGGTGGGGTAAGAAAGACTCAGCCATGGGGGCTACTGTGAGATAATTTTCCTACAGGGACCAGTTTTCTTTTCTGTTTTACAATTCCCTAGTGCAATTCTTTCACTGTAAGTTTATTGTTCCATCACTTCTGAGCTACTGTAGATCTCAAATGAGCTCTTTAGTAATCGGTTCTCTGTGCAATTTACCTCTAGATGTTTCCTTATATGGCCACTCTCTAGAATACAAATATTATCAAAATTTGGAAATTTTAGTAATAAACACAGCAGGTTACTTTGTTTTTAAATTTTTTAAAGCATGAATAAGCATGTTGTTTATACCTTTGAGGATACTCTCTAAAACATAAAATACACTAACAGTAATAATCCTATCTATGTATTTGGTGGAGTTGATGTATTTGAACAGTGGAGTTTATAAATGTATAGAATCAAATAAAAATTCCCTCAAAAGCTGATGCCTGACCTCCAGATGTTGGGGGGGTTGCAAACAAAATATAGATTTTGTCATGCAGTTTTATCCTCCATAGCGTAGCATTACTCATATTGCTGGTTACCAAAACAGTTGGTCATAAGGGGCAGTCCCCTTTTACAGTCTCACTTTGGAACAGAAGAGATTGTGAGGACATGTGGAGACACCAGCGAAAGAAAATGACCACCCTGTGTCTAAGTTTGGCTCCTTGGAGAAAAGGCCCTGTGAGTGAATCATCAGGATCATCCCTGCCAAAGAAACAACACCAGGTTAGAAACACTTAAGAACTGTTCTGACAAGAGAGCGGATATTAAATTAAGCAATGTAATTTCTCAGGGCATAGTAGAGATAAGGTAGTACACACAAAAAATCCTTAGTGCAAGACAACCCTTGCATTTATAAACCAGATGGTTTTGAGGCTGTGCATAGAAAAAAAATGTCCTCTGGTTTGCTGGTTACTACGAAGATCAAGTTACAAATGTGCTGTTAAATGTGTTTGGCCTGACTAAATTATCACATGGCTTCAGGCTCATACCACACCCTTCTTTCTGAAATTAAGAGGACTTCTCTGGTTTGGTCCAGAAGACGAACTCTGAGGTTTAGTCTTAATGAGCTGATGACTTTTTCAGATACTCAGTACTCATTTTAGGAAACCAATTCTTCTCTGTGAAAGTTACAAAAACTGAAATCAGGAATTTTAAAATTCAGTATTAAAAACATTTTTCACTCTAAAGTGGAGATGGAATAAAAGTGGTGAAATGGCGACATTTTATTCTCTTCTTGAAAAAAACCCTGAAAATTACAGAAATTAAGAAACTTTAGCTTATGGTGTTTGCTGTAATAGTGTCTGAGGCATGAGCTATAATAGTTCTTGTTTCTAAAATACAAACAGATGTAGGTGAATCTCTGCAAACAGCAAATTCTTTAGTCTCTGTAAAAGTACTGAGGGGTTTACTACCTGGATCTGTTGAAGGGTCTCCCCCCCCGTTCCCTGGGGAGAGGGGGGCCCTAGAGTGGATTCGTGATCTGGGACAGGGTTTCCCCTGCCCCTGCTCCTGCCCCTGGTCACATGTAGCCCAGTTCTGCATTTGGTTGGTGGCTTTGTGTCCCCCCTGCGAGGGGAACTTGGGAATTGTCTCATGACTTAGTCAGTCGGTGTGCTGATTCCCCACCATGCGGACGCCATTAAAGATCAGCTGAAACATCCACAAGATGAGTCTTTCCTGATTCTTTCCGTGGACTAAGCTGTCTCCAGGAAGGGTGCAGAAATCGCACTGCAACATGGATCCAGTGAGAGCCATCTTGTTCAGAAAGAGCTATCTAACTATGCAGTCAGATAAATGTAAATGTCTGATAAATGTAAACTGGGTCCAAGAAGGGGAGTTTCGGCTCATTTCTACAGGTGACAGTGCCTCCACACTGAGAGGAGCTGCTGCAAATAGAGGTGTCTGGAAATGAGACACAAAATTTAAATGTCAAGGAGGAAGAACATTGTTGAGGCGGGCGTGCTGGTGGGGTGCCATGACCTTCTGAAAGCGTCTCCAGCAGAAAGCCACTCGCCAAAGCCACTGCACTCACACACACATGCGCACTGGATATCTTCTTCGACAAGAAGAGACCGGAAGGGTCTCCGTACAGCGTTTCACGAGAGAGGTTTATTCAGCCACATGCATGAAGGGTTCCACTGACGAAAAGACATGGGGGAAGGGGGGGGATGCAACAAATGGTCTGAGGGCACGGGGTCAGTATATAGGCGGGCCTAGGATGTGGCAGCCAGTGAGGAAACTCTGAGGGAGTAGCAAAGGAACAAGGGCTAATGGGAGAGCAGGGAAGGGAGAATTTTCTAGGGCAAGGCATATAAGCTATAAGGGGGCAGGAAGGCCAACTGGGGCAGCAGAAGTAGGGTGCATTAACATAATGAAACAAAGCATCCTGGGAGAGTCTTTTTCTGTCACCCTAATCTGGCGATGGTCCCACCAATCGACTCCCTTGTCCCTTGTCCCATGGGCCAACCAGCCCCCACAGAATGTGACCGCAATAAATCTGTCAAAGTGATTGGAATCAGTAAGGTGAAAAAGATTGGGTGAACTTAAGGGACTGAGAGCTTCTTTAGCATGGACACACCACTGCAGGTACCAGTCTGAATAGCAGCACAGCTCCTGCCCAGAGCTGCTCAAGAAATAAAGAGTCTGAGCAGTGCAGAATGGACATAAGGGATGCCACAGGGTCACTGATATTTCAAGAAATCCTGACTCTGTTGATGAAGCAGGATTTTGCAGAAGCTCCTGTGATCTAACTCAAAACTGATTTCAAGTACATAAATGTGAAAATGTAGCAGTGGAAGAAAGAGTGGAACTACTGCACTGGGTATAAAAACCAAACTCCACTCCCTGCTAACTCTGCAAGACTGAAAACTCTGCCAAAATCAAATTAAACAGGGCAATGACAGTGAATTTTTGTCACTTCCGGAAGACAAACTGAAGCTTTCACTGCGCTTACAGCCACGTCTGGAGTGCAAAGAACACTGCCAGTCACCCTCCCAGGGCTGTCATCAATCCACAGGGCCAGCACTTGCTGGAGATAGCACAACTGAGATATTCCAGATTTATAGAAAGAGTTAAAATCACAGCAGACAGCAGGTACAACAGATACCTGCACACCTGCAATCAAGTGTAAAAAAATGCATGTCTATCACCTACTACTTAACAGCCTTGTTAAGGCAGGTACTTGGCTTTCAAGCACCAGCTGGCTGAGAATGTCAAAAAACACTACCTGACAAGGCATCTCTCTTTAGAAATCTGGTTTGTGGAAATCTCTTTATGATAGGGAATATGACACCTCTGAGCAAACCTGGGCTTGGCTGGAAAATAACAGCATTGACAGACCCCTGGATCCTCCTTCCTGAGGACACAGAGGGGTGGAGAGCTGGGGAAAAAATTAGATAGTTCAGGTAAGAAGTGCTTGGACTGAACTATGTATCAGTGGCCACTGACTTCTGAAGATGCACCAAGTAGGACAAGAAGTCTCATCACATCAGAGTCCACCCCTTATGAGCTGTGCTGATACTGCACTGAATAGATGAAATTTTAGCCAAAAGTGGACAAGGTTCAGAGAAAACTCAAGGATGATTACTGCTTTCAGAATGACAAACATTTCATCAAGGAGAAATTCTGCTGTGACCAAGATGAGCTAACCCTGGGAGTTTTTTAACCATAACTATCATAACTTGCTTTTTTTCCCCTCTACTGCGTATTTGGTGTTGCTGCTTCAGAAAACTGTGGGTATCTGAGCTGACTCAGCAATTGTTGAGGGAGAAGAGTATGAAACGGATGCAGCAGTGATGAGACAAAACACCTAGAAAGAACAAAAGCAAGACATAAAGGGTTTGTATCATATCAATGCAAGAATAATTAGTTATTGGTCACTAACACAACATAATGATGGCCATAAACCTTCTGTTTCTTTAAAATATTTAAATGGGCCCAAGAAAGTACCAGAATGCAGATTTTAGGGGCAAGGAGCCAGCTGTTTTGTATACAAGTGTTCCAGACTGTTCTCTACAACCTTCCTAGAAACAGCAGGGCCCGTGGAAAGAATAAGGGATGAAATAAATACAGGCAGGACTGCAAGTCCTTTAAAAGCCTTTATTAAAAGTGATCAGCTTGGGTTGAGTGCCCGGCAGGCTGCGCACACCACCGCTGCTCCCAGCTTCGACGTGAGGGAGAAGGAATTTGGCCTTGCCACTCAAAGTGATAAGGCCGGGCCTTCTCTCCTCACAGGGGAGTGGCCAGGAAGGCAATTTCAACTCTTCATCGGAGGGGGGGTGTTCTCAGTCAACCCTCTTATTGCTTGTAGTGATCAAAAACGAAACCCAAAAGCTGGTCAGGTGATGTTCTCCTTCCAACTGATCATGTAATTGGGTTGATTTTCTTAAAAAGTTTGTTGGCTCATCTTTAACTTCTTTTTTCTAGGGGTTCATTGCTTCTCCCAAGGGTCCTTTGGGCTTTCGTTTCCATATCAGGTTTTCGGGTTTTTTTCTTCTCTCTGGTATCTTCAGGCAGGCCTGGGGGGTCGCTAGGCAATGGGAGAAGGGTAAGGAAATGCCACACATTCCTCGAACTAGCATTTCCTGATAAAGAGTAGCTTTACCAAATTAGGGGTGGTTTTTACAGCAGAATAATTAGCAGTAACAGTTAAATAAGGACGAAATATAACATTCAGGTAATGAATAATAAACTACAATGAAGTATAAAATGAATGCACAATTGTTAAATTGATAATCTGGTCTCTTATTTATAACAAGGGAGTCCTCTTTTGGGTAGATTTTTCAGAGCTCTTTATTTTTCCCAGCCCACATGGCTGGCAGCCAGCACAAGACTAAAGAAGTCATGGGACAACCACCAGTTCCCAGGGCAGGGGAACACAAAATCACCAGTAAGAACACAGAACTGGGGTACATGTGATCAGGGGCAGGGGCAGGGAGACCCTGTGCCAGGCCATGCTGCCACCCCAGGCCACCCCCCCAGGGGGAAATGGAGGGGAGACCTCAACACACAAGCAACCCTACAGATGCTTCACTACTTGCACCCTCTAAGGTACAGTGGACAACTCTCTTACTCTCCCTTACCCATCATTAATCAGGTACAATTAAAGTATGAAATACACAACAAAAAATAGTGGTCAGTTATTCAGTGTTCTTATTTACCCTGAGATAAACTAAAATACAAAGGAGCATAGCCTAGCAATGAGGGCAAATGTCAATGTAATCCGTCCTCAATTAAATACGTATTATCTTCCACTAACCTAATGGAAATCAGGATTTCTCTTGAAAATAAGCAACAAAGCTGATAAGCAATGTTTTTCTTGCCTGCCTCCCTTTATCTTCACAATTGTGACGTCTATTCAGGGCAAGTTTTTAAAAATGTTTGTAATTTATCATTTAGGGTTTAAATAAACTCAAACTCAGGCCAAACCTTGGTGGAAATAGTTAAAATGAACCCATACTAAGACACGCATTGTTTGAATACTGAAAGCAAAAACTAGAATACATTCATTTTTATTGGACATTCTACTTAATTCAAACACTATTATAAGGGTTTACGATGCTTATTTCAAGACATTGTTCAGATTTGCTGTTTCCTAGCTAATCCTGAGAGAAAAAAACCTTGTGTTTGGTTTGTTGTTTTTTTTTTTTTAATAAGACAGTATCAGACAATATTTTTATCAGACAATAATCTCATAATAATTACTTTCCATCCTCTCATGGCAGCACCCAATTGCCACTCCAGTTCTCAGGATACAAACATATCCTGTGTAGTTGTAATCTTTGCACTATCAAGCCCTGAGTCTTAAATAGTTTCATACTATTGTTCTTCTTCAGAAAAACCCATCCTCTTTTGACACAGAACTCACCTTTACTTTTTAGATACGATACAGTTTCCTTCATTACTGGGGGCATTAGTTTGCCTTTGTTTTTGTCCTTGATGCTGTCAGGAAGGGGGGAAAAAAAAAAAAAGAAAAAGTAACATCCTTTACACGGGATTTATAGACAAAGACTCAAAAGTAAGTCAGAACAGTCTGAGCAAAAACCCGAGAGAAATCTGAGAGCACAGATACATTAAATTTCACAAATGAAGGCACCTGTACCTTCAGAACTCTAACAGGCACTGAATGAAAAACTGAAACAAATTACTTGGGCTTCTATTCAAAGAGCCATTCCTAAACACTTATTTCTTGCTAGGAAAGCTGTATAACTGCCCTAGTACCCAGAAATAAATAAGTGCTATTTGCTGGGCTGAAAGGGAAGCAAGGACAGAGCAGGAGAATGATGTTCCAAGCTCACATTCTCCCTACTTGAGACTGGTTTTGCTTTAGTTTAGTTCTCCTTCCTTGGCATGTCCCAGCTGAGCTGTGTTTAGTCACAACAGGATGATGGTGGCAACGGTTTGGTTGAACACTGTTGGTGGAACAGGGTTTCCAGGCAGCTTAAAATCAGGAAAGGAAGGAGTTCATAGCAAATGCTTCACATTAAGTCTTGATCAAGGGATGCTGCAAGTTTAGGAGACCTTTATCATGCAGATTTTTCTTTGTCATTTGTATCTTTTTAAGCCACAGTGTATGTATAATTAAAAGGATATTGCACTTTATTTTGAAGGCAAAGCGATGCAGTGAGATTATCAATGCTTTGAATTATTTCCATGAAATTAGATTTCTTTCTCTTTCATGAATGAACAGTTGAGGTAAAAAATCAAACATTTTTTTGATCTAGACAGAACAGAAAATTCTGTAATTATCTTCCTTAAAAAAATTGGCAGTTTGGCAAAAGAGACCGTCAGTATCTGATGAGCATTCTGCTACACTTTATAGTAATCCACAACAAAATAACAGACCAGCCTCAGATTTTAAAGTAGAATTAGTGCTACCAGCTGAAGTTGCACCTGCAGAAGAAAATGATTCTTAAGGCCTTTTTCTTTTCCAAGTACTGTGATTTCCTCTCTTTCTGTCTAGGCTTACTAATTATTTTATCAGTATAAACTAACTGATAATAACTGGAGTTGTATTTCATATATTTTCCATCATTGCATGGAAAGAGCAATCCAGTATTACATTTTGTGTTTACACTACACGTAAAAACTAGTTCAAAAGGAATGTTACAGCAATGTAAGTCAACAAGGAAGGATAGGGAAATTTTCAAATCTCTCTCCCCCGTATTTGTTTTCCTTATGCTTGTCAAGGGAGTTAGAAGATGATACATAGATTGGTTAACTTTGGGTCCCCATGCTCAGGAAGTTGGTCACTCCCAGCTTCACATACCAAGGCAGTGGGGAGATCCTCCAACAGGAAGACTCAGAGCAGGATCATGACTTAGATACTGAATCACCCTATGGCTTTGCCTCTCTTACTCATAAACTGATATGGGAATTCACTTCATGCTATTTGGTTATTCAGCCATCAAACATTTTGATTCCATTCATCACTCAGGGATACAATGCTGTCCCTGACCAGTACAGTCTCTCCCAGTGACAGTTTCACTGTCCACCCAGTCCTACTCTTCCTCTTTCCTACTTTCACGATCCAACCTCTTCCCAGGCACTAAAGTCTGTGTCTCTATTATGTTATCCAGATTCTCCCATACTACAGTTTGTGCATCACTTCCCATGTGCTATAGAAAACACTGCAAGTTGCTATGTGATTGTAATAAACATGTTGATACACCTCCCAGAGCTCTCTCTACTATTTCAAATACAAGACCAATCTGCTGTTTAAAAGGAAGCTGCAGAACTAATGAAGTTGTTCTTCGCTGCTATGGGTTTCTATCCTATGTCCTACCTCGGTCCGCATCTTGGTAATCCAAGATTATTTCCTTATATCATCTACAATGTCACTCCCCTTACAGAGTATTTTCATACCCTCCCCTCATCACTTTGTCTCATATTTCCTCATAAGGTAAGGAGTAGCTCATAACTAATCACCATCTAAACACTAACTGATGCACCAACATACCAAAGGCAAGAGAAAACTGAATTCCTGCTACAGTTTCTATCCTTTCGCGAAATGATTTTTAGAAGTTTGCAGTATTTGGGAGAGCTCTACTCCTCTGTCAAGTTTGGATGACATAAGCCCAAAGCTCTTCTGTAATCCTTACCAAAAAACACTCCACTGACTGTTCATTTTCAACGAAATATCCATACCAGAATCTAAAGTGTATAAAATTCAGTGATGCTCTATGTATGGGTTAATACCACTTTATGGGCACTGCTGTATCCACATGTAACATGACCTGTTTAGGAAAGGGGAATTTTCCTTGCTGTAAACAAACACAGAAATTTTGCTTTAAAAATATAGCCATATTTAACAAACCATGTTCACAGTGTGACAATCTCAGACATTTGACCAAATAAATTCTACAATGTATGCAGCACACTTGCAGGAAAGAGAAGACTAACAGCAAGGAATTAATTTAATTCAGATAGTCCTGAAGTATGCTCTTTTATACATTAGAAATTCTCATTATTTGCTGCTGCTTGCAAGTATAATCTTTAGGTGAAACTATCCAACTTCTTGTTCTTATACCTTGGCAACGCACCATTAATTTCAATACAAAACAGTACTGGACCTGCTGGCGCAATGATTCTCTGCAGCATCATAATGACATGATAATGGCCAGGAGAAATATTTATGACCTGACTTGCAAGACCAAGTCCCACCTCAACGTTCCCAATCATCACAGACCTCTGAGCGCTAAACCAGAGGCTATGAGTGCTCCACAAAAAAAACCCTCACTCATTAGAGAAGCTCCTGCCACCAGGACCAAGTTTATGACCTAGTCCTCAGAGCAGCAACATAAAAAAATCCACGCAGTGACGGTGCAGCCCCATTAATAAACTAGTCTTGGTAATAAACCAAACCAGGAAGGAAATTCTAGCAAGCAAAGTTGAAATCCCCAGTGAAATTATATCTCCCCAGTAAGGGACTAAAGAAGAAAAGGGGGTGGAAGATGAGGTCAGTACTGAGGCCAGTGTTCCGGATACCAGCGAGGAAAAGCCTGCAGTAAATCAAGGCAAGGGGAAAAAACTGCAAATTAATTTTAGCTTTTCTAATAGGGGAGTTCTAACATACTCCTTGTGTGTCAAAGGATTTTATTTCATGCATTTAAATCAGTACCCTAAACACTTAGGGCAGCTTTTATTACAATTAGTGAAAAGCCTAACTCACTTAAATGGGAACATCATCAAGATTTTAACATGCTTGGAAGCTGTTACATCTTTATTATTGATAATTTAAGCTCATGGAACCCATTCTCAGCCTCTCTAAACTTGCACTGATTGCATTTGCTTTCTTACAGCTGCTGACTCCAGAGGCACCAAATAGCAACCCGGCAGCTCTTTTTAAATGTTCTCTAATTATTATTGTTACCCATAGATGTGTCCCNTAAATAGCAAACAGATTATTTACAGCACTTGCTCCTGTTGAGAACTAGTAAATCTGTCAGAGATGTAAAACAAATAACCAGGCTGTAATTTGTAATAGACCCTACACATCACATTTCTTTTTTCTAGGAAAAAAAAGGTACAGTTTTACAGTTTCTGCACTTCTACCATTTTCTACAAGATTCCAGTTTCCCTTGAAGGAAAGGTTCTGTTCTCAGTAAAATGAACAAGGTTCTCAAGAAAAACAGTATTTTAAAATAGAGTAGGATATTCCCTGACAGTCACATGCAAAGGATTG
>WEIT01012971.1:927-12893 GCA_013389985.1 Dryoscopus gambensis
AATACATTTAATTAGACCACTCAGAGTGAAAACCTACAGAGTGAAGACACTGCTTGAAATGACCTAAGATTAAAGCACTAAGTCAACCCTTCATTTCTATTTAATTTTTTGGAAATTTTGCTGAATAGTGAAATTATTTAAAGAGAGACATAAAACGAACGGAAAATAACAGAAGAAAGCAGAAATGTAGACAACAGGTAAATCCAGAGTCTGGCTCTCTCAGGGGAAATCATCAGTATCTCATTGATACTTTTCAGCCTTCTTTTGGCAAGAAAATGTTTTTTTCATTATGCAGGGCAAAACTTACTGTCCCTAATTTCTTGCCAGTTAGTGTGCTTGACTGCCCAGAGAAGAAAACATGTTAATTAAAAAACTAACTCAGTGCAATAATAATTTCTTCCTGCTTCTACTACCCTTTCTAAAGAGAGGAATATACCACATTTTGCAAAGTTCACAAAGGACTGGTATCACTACTGCTATTAATTTCAGACAGCTACTATAAGGACAAGTATAAATGTCCTGTGAGAAAAGGATGTTGGCAGCATGAAATATTATATTTGAAAATCTTTTTGAGATTGACCTGGCTTTCAGTTAGTGACAGCTTTAATCATAATGGAGGCTTTGTGACAGAGTCTTCAAACTTAAAGTACTCATAAGACACACATATTAATCCTGGAGAATAAAGGCTATTAGTCCTGCTTTTCAAAAAAGCTTTCAAATGTGACCAAACTCTTATCTAGCTTAGAAAAAAACATCCTGGTGAACTCTAATAATGGGAAGGATAATCCAGACCATGATTTACAGGAAAACGTGAAATTCTGAATGTGGAGTTCTAACCCCACAAAAAATTCCAGTTTCTCTGTCAAGAGCAGTGATTTCACTCCTATTATGCAATTCTTCATTTGAAGCAGTATTGCTGTTACAAATGAATTGCTTATTTCTTCCTTAGTGGTTTCACCTTTTGGCCCTCATCCTAACACAGAATTGCAATTTTCAGATTACAAAAACTGCTCTGGGAAGTTTCATTCTAAATGAAATAAACCACTATTATTTAAAAATCACCCAAGAAAATATATGTATGTCACATATATAACAAAATTTTAAAACTGAATAATGTCACATCAAACCACACCATCTTAAAATTTCTTCCTATCATCTAAGGGATATTGCAGCTACCAAAAAATAAGACCTAAACAAAGAGATATAGCTTTACTTTCAGTACAGTTTGAGATTTGTTACTGACTTTAATAAAAGCAGGACTCAAATCTATAAACACTATTCAAACACAATGAAAGAAGACAAACATCTAACCATGCAGCTGACTCCTCTCAAATAAATGGTATATGCTCTAGAAACTAATCATCATCTGTCTTCACACCCTTTCTTGAAAATAATGCAATTTGAAGGAGTTTTATCCAAATATCACTACTCTGGAAATCATCATGAAAACTGTTCTGAAAGCATGACATCAGAATACATTTCCAAAGATCCACAGAAATTTTCTATGGAAGATACACTGAGCAGCAGTTTTAAGGACAGGCTTATCATTTAATAGTTGTCTATTAAACATAAAAGAATACAGACGAGAATGCTAGCAAAACCCCCCAAAATTAAAAAAAAATGTTTTAATGCAACAATACTACAATATTACTGGACGTTAACAAGGCAGCATGCAAAGAAGGAATAAATTCAGGAATAGTATTGCAGCCCTAATGGTTCAGTGGGTAGGATAAGAACTGAAAACTCCTGCATGGAGAGAAAACAGGGAGTCTCATGGACTCTCAAAGGAGTTCACGCTATCAGGACAAGAAACACACATGAATATACAGAGAATTAAAAGTCAAATGTTGTTGGGTTTTTTCCTGAATAATTTGAAAAATGAATAAGGCTTTTCAAAGCTTTTATACATTCTATGGCACAAATTTTGGCCATGAAAGGAGTAATTTCTCATCCTCCTGACATATTTTTATGGCAGTGACATTTACAGGAGCACAGAGCAATGGAAAGCAATTGCCACAACCTAGGCAGATCTGCTGACCTAAAATAGAGGGAGATCTCATTTATAAAATAAAGTGATGTCTGAGTAGCTGTCAGCAATCTGCAGATACAACTGAGTCACAGTGATGTGTGTTGTTGAATGATGGGTAGAAACAGAGTACAGGTAGGGGGAGCTTTGTTGTCTGAGTAAGGCAGGGATGGAGATGGGATACAGTAGCCCGTGCACTAGAAGGAAAAGATGCGATACCACAGTATATCAGGCATTATTCTGGTTTCAGACTTCTTTGCCTTCCATTTAATTCTATTTTATTTCATACACAGAGGAATCTATGGGTCATAGTATCTGAGGGTATGTTTGAAAACCCTATCATGTGTTAGTTAGAAAACAGATACACACAACAGCACAACATTCCTAAAGCGCTGATCTTTAACTTCATAACCCCATTCATATCCTCCAGACTATTGATCTGTTTAGGGTTTTTGAGCATTGTGAGTATTTAAGTCCACGCCAGGTACTCAACAGGAATGTACAGAATGGCACACATACCACTGGTCTGAAACGCTGTAATGCTTTGTTTGAGATATCACATACAGAAAATACTGCAGTCCTTTAACAAAAAAATACCCTCCAAATTATTTTGGGGTGAAATTCAAGGCAGTGAATCTGAATACCCAACCTCATGTTGATCTAGGCTGTTCAACAGCTTTCAATCCTTTCAGCTATGCCTATCTCATTTTCTGCCTCCTCCCTTTGTTCCAAGCAGTCTGTTTTTTGTAGCTTGATCACCTTCTCTCTTTGCTCTACTGTCTTCTATATAGTAGTAGGAGTACAAATGAGGGAAAAGCAAGACCCGTTTCATTGCAATATGTTTCATTTGAGGACTGCTTTATATGTTTATGTGAATGAGACTGAAATGTGAATAAAATTGAGTGTGTTCTGCTTTATTTTATAGAAGAGTCCTGAAAATAACAGAGGGGATAATTTTCCAGTTGACATAGCAAGTCAGAGCCAGAGACCTCAGGTTCTCAGATGTGAACCTTCACACACCTCAGAGAGAATGATTTTCCAAAAGTAGATTCCAATGACTGTCTGCAAAATGAAATGAACAACAGCAAGATAAGGTCTTATGCTTTCCCTCAAATTTAAATATTGCGGTAACTGGGCATTTTTGAAAGTCTTAACACAGATTTCTATTGCAGTTGTTTAATAACTTTTCTCCAACATGCAGTCCAGTGGGGCATATGAGAAGCAGGCAAAGGTATAAGGGCATATATTGCAACAGATACAGATGATGGGGTTATAAAGACACAGGTATTTTCATGTCAACTCAGGAGCAGTACCAACATTGCTTGCTGCAGTATAAACAGATAACATTTGTAATAGTAATAAAATTTCAAGATGTTTCTATTTTAAAAAAACAAATATGCAAGATGGAATTTCCTCATGTAAAACATCCGGTAGAAATAACCACGGAGCTCTTCTGTTGCCATGAAGCATGAACATGTCAAAAAGGTCCGAGAGTTGAGTCCATCGCACAACCAGTTCCTGAAGCAGTAGGATCAAGACAATGGCCAACAGCCGAACTGAGCTTCACAAACATTTCTCCTGTTAAAAGCGACTGGCTGGTGAAGCACCATAGCATCATTCTTTACTGATGACTCCATTCACAAAATGAGGAGGTATCCCAACATCCCAGTAAAATACCAGATAAAGAAGTTTTCAAGGGTACTTCATCTAAGATTTAAAAAAGTATCTTCCACCCCCACCAAAGCAGTTGATAAATTCAAGGATCTTTCATAATATAAATATTCCACAGGCAGTATAATTTCAAATGCACTTAAAAAAAATAACATTACTCTGGTTTTGCAGCAAGAGGACTCTGGCAAGTTATTTAGAGTTTCTGCAGTGCTCGACAGTCTGTGTTGCTCTTAAGTAATAGCAATAAAATATGTTTGGTTTTTTTCTGTATGTCTGTGTACTGAAAGTGAAGAAACCTATAATATATTAAAGATCTATAAATTATACAATATATATTCTAGGAGGTCAGATTTTACCACTACTCTAGTGCAATACTAAGTTGAATAAAACCAATTTTTTATTAAGAATCATGATATTGCTTCAAAGCAACAAGAGTCAGTTTTATACTCTTAGCTGTGTGAAATTGCTTTTGTGTTTGTCAGTTTCTTTTTTTTTTTTTTTTAAGACATTAGGAAGTCTCAAAAGCTATAACAGAGATGAAGAGTAGCTTAGTTGTGCAAAACCCATTACCTGACCTTCAAGACTGGAAACAAGAAAGCACCAACAGCTTGGGGTGTCCATGCTGAGCTCAAAACATCCTGAAGATACAAGGATGCAGCATATTTTGTTTTAGTGAAGAACTGGCAGGTAATATCCAAAGCAAAAGCTCTAATAGGCATGTTCTTTCCCATTACCTAAACTGAAGGCAAATGATGACCTTGGCCTAGGGTATGAGTAACATTCTTTTTTCCTAAGGTGAAAATAAAAATAATATTGCCAGTTTTACTTTCCAAAAGAGAATGATCAGCAACTGCTGAAAACCTTCCCGGTCTACACGTGTGAAGTAAAGTAGGTCAGGAAGCAGTCAATGGTAAAGCCTTTCAGAAAAGCTACCAGCAAATGAAATGCGTGGGAAGGAAAGAAGTGGGCCTGTGATTTCTCATCCGTTCAGCCTTTCAAATGTGTAGGCTGCTGTTTAAGGTAGAACTGAGACAAACAGCTACTTAGACATCAACTTCATAGCTATGTTCCTTTTGAAGACCAGTTCTCAGATCAAAACCAGGGATAAGAAAACTGGAATAGCTGCTCCAGAACCAAGACAAGGCTGCCTCAGCATCTTTTCTTCTCTTTCAGTCCGTGTGAAAGAGAGAGGGCATAAGCATGAGGGACCCATGACAGTGGCCCTCACTTTGTGCTCCCTCTAGGTACATCAAGGTGTGTCATCACAGCTTCCTTCCTGCTCACTGACTGAAGGTGTTGGCTGCAGCTGGCTGGCCTGAGCTGCATCCCACCACCGTGCTGCGCCTTTCTATCAGCTCAACAGAGCAAGAGGAGAGCCAATGGCACTGCACTTCAGCTACAGATTTACAGTCCAACAGGATCCTGTTAAAAAGCACGCTGTCCTACTATGACATATTTTGATCTCAGTACTCTAATACACTTTTCCTTTTGAGTTTGTATATGCCTTGATTTCCACCAGCCTGGAGTAACTGCAGAGTGGCACTACAGCCTGCTGAGCCAGGAGCTTGCTGGTGACCAGGATGTCATGCTGGAGAATGATTAGGTTTTTTCTATAGAAAAGTAGTTCTGCAGCAGGGAAGAAACCTTCCCTTTATTCATCTACATCACATGGTGACTGAAGAAACAAAAAATTATTTTACTTGTCTTCTTACTTCCTCAGCTTATACAAGTGCAAGATTCCCCAGTCATTATCACATCCCAACCATGCAAAAAGTTTCATTTTTCTCTTTTCCATAGATGAAAGACATGTACCTCCTACCCTGCACCATTCTAGATTAAAAGGCAGTTTTGGGGAAGTTCTAACACTATTTCTTGTCATCCACTCAGCCACGCAACTTTTCCGTTTGGATTTAAGCTTCATTCGAGGGATGGCTTCTGTTTTTTTCTTTTTCTTTTAAGGATAAAAGGTGTTCAAAGATAAATACAAATCCAACAATCCTCTTAGAAAAATACCGTCAAGGCTGGCCAAACTCCAGTTAGACAGAAAGGCATTTGCTGCCCTTCCTTGAATCCAGGAAATCCAGAGAAACTACACTAATATAATGAGATTTTCTCTGGAAAGAAGCAAATGTCATTTAGTCACTAGGCCTCATTTTGTTTAGTTCTCATCTCTGTTGTGTATGATCCCTCCCAGGCTGCTTACTCAAATTATCCACTGGAGCAGCTTATCCAGTAGAGCATCAGGAGTATTAAAATTCTAGTGTTTTCTATGTCCCCCAAACCCTGCCAGCTCAGAAAACCTCTCAGCATACAGGCAAAATAAAGGCCAAATACAAAGCACACATCTGTCAGCTCACAGGAAAAATCAGCTTCCCCTGTTGCTATTTTCGTGTCCTCCTTGGACTGTAATTTCTAAATTAAGTAGCCTCTACACCAAAATTAAAACCAGTTCCAAGAGCTCTGGAAAAAAATAGGCTTAAGAGATATTGCTTATATAGTGAATGCTATAGTGCTAGTGACCCAGGGATTGGGTGACTGGGATCTCTCTTGGTTCTGTCTTGATAAACTGTGATCTAGGACATGTCCCTATGCATTCTGGTGATAACTCTTCCACAGAAGAGTTATCACCAGAATAACTATTTGCTATTTAGACAGCAAACCTTCTAACAAAGTCCCATCCCATGACAATTTTGCACAGGGTCCAGTCCAGCAGAGTTATATCTCTACAAATTGCTGGCATTTATCTCTGACTGAAAAAATTAGGCACCTGCTTTAAAAGTACCTTAGTCAGACTTCAACTTTCTTGCTCCTGATGATGTGAGAGTGGGAGAACTAAGGTATGTTTTCAACACTGGTATACAGGAGTGGAAGACTGGGCTGAAACAAGGAGATGAGATCCTGGCAGGTTCCTCACAGGAGGAATACTCCAATTAAGCTACAGTACACTGCCATATCTCCCACACAGCAGGGATGACAGGGAATTAAAGAAGGCACAAGAAGGCAGGAAAAAATACATGAGTATTAAGTCTGACCAAAGCCTCTCACACTGAATGCATGAGATTAATCAAGTGTCAGTGCAGTCAGTGGGCTGCATGTCACCAGATGCTGTCAAACTGGGGCTATTGTTTTCACGATCTTAGGCCACTGTAAATCTATTGAATGTGTATCATTGTCTTTTTCCACAAGCTGATGACCTGACCTGACCTGGCCAGACCAGAAAAAGAGCTGTAAGGAGAATGTAACTCTCAAAGAATGAATTTATTTCATTGATTTAAACGCATTATATGTGCACACATATAAGGCCAGATTCCTCAGTTTCCCAAATGGTAAATGCTGTAGCTGCACTTATATAAAGCAAGCGTAACTGGAAATCAGAAGAACCAAACTGCTCAATTTACAGTTGCATTTATTTTTGCTGACTTCCTTGAAAGCAACACAGCTCTTGCCAGACTATGGTCTCGGGTCATAGATGTTATGTAAATAGGAGGCGAGTAGCTTCAATCAGTGGGCAGTCTGTGGCTGCCATCTGGTGGGTAAATGTAAAATTACATAAGGAAAATAAGGACATACTCTAATTTCTCGATCATGCTTTTTTAAACTGCATTTTTAAAGAATATGTGTGTATTATCTGTTTCTTTTATTTTGGGGTTAATAATATGTACGAGATATTCCAAGAGTCATTATTTACATATGCAAGTTCTCAGGAAATCAATTCTCCTCTTTCACCTTTTGCTTCCAGAAATCATCAATTATTGTGTTCTCTCTCCCTCTCCCTCATGTAATGAATGCTCTGAAGACTAGCTCTAAAAAGATTTGCTCTAAAAAGCTCTAAAAAGTAGTGGCATATAGAAGAGCAAGAGAATCTCATGTGGTCCTCATCCCTTGTCTAGCAGAACACCAACTCTACAGGCACATCCCTAGATCCTATAGAATCTAGACAATATTGTCACACAGTAACAGAAGGTGTTGATCGGTTGTGATGTCCAGGAGGCTGATATTGAGGAGGTCAAGAGCACCAGAAGAGGGACTGATGATATGCACACTGTGAGGAAGTCTAATGATTGAGGTTTATTCCACTCAGGATGCAATTCTATAAAGTTTATGTAGGATAGATTGTTCACTTTCACTTCCTCATCAAAATCCTTGCAATTTATGACTGTTCCATTTACATTTTCAAAATAGCATTCTTTCTCCCCAGCTTCCCTATTTCTATGCTGTCTTTTCAAATAACTTTGGCTTGTTCCAACAGAAGAACAAGTTGCTATTGGAAACATTTCTTTCTTAGCCCCCTTCTGTAGGACTGTCTGAAGGATTCGCCATGGGGTTCAGAATGTAGAACACAATTTCCCCAAGGACTCCGAGAAATACTGTAAGCAAGACTGACTGCCTTTATTTAAATTCTTCAGGTGAGGGAGAAATGATTACACATTTTGGTAAAATACTCATGTAAAACCTTCAGTCAAATATGTATGGTTACAGTGCCATATTTCACAGGCATCCCTACATATGCGTAGCACCGGTCCACCGAGAGGATGCAGGTGCCCTATAATGCAAACTAACAATAAGCACATGAAATCTCACATATGTTCCACATATGAAAACTAAGGCAATTTTATTCCAGTGATCACATTTATAGATTTGGATGCTAAATGTAGCCAACCTTCACACCTCCTTCTTAGCATCCAAGAAATATCCATCAGTTCTCATCAACTTGTTTATTTTAGTAGTCTTTTAGCAACAAAATCTAAACTCTGCATCAATTTCACTGACCATCATCAGCTGCTGATGGGACATACTGAACTGATTGCCATACATACCTACTGCCATATGTCTTTTCACTTCAGTCTTCCACTGTGAAGGTGCAATAAATGTGTTTGGTTTGCATTTCTCACACCTGTGAAGAGATGTTTCTTTAATGATAATGATATTCAGCAATGAAAACAGACTGAGACATGAATGGGACCTGATCTCTTGTGCCTGCCATTCACACAGAAAGAAACAAAAAGATAGACATGGCAGACTCCTCAGAGTCACTATTTTCATTTACTTCATACTTGAAGGTTCAGAGGTAGATGTAATTTTAACTGAACCGCAGAGGCGTTGGAATTATTAAGTTATCTCTTAACAAGAGAAGAAGAAAAGGCATTTACAACTGAAGTAAGTAATCTTGTAGTGAGGGAGGGAAGGAGTGGACTCCACAGAACCAATTTCATTCACCCTGAAAGCTGTCAGATTCTCATTTCAGTCAATTTAGTTTAGTGCTTGTTTCAAGCTCCACTCGAATGATGCATTTTCAACATAAAAAGGCTCAGCAGAAGAGGGTTTTCCTTACACTGCTGGGTAGGACAGACAATGTGACTGGATTCTTGAAGTTAATTTCTTTCTTCAAACAATATCAATTTCACTGACTGAACATGGAAAAACAGATGTTAGCACTTCCTTTTCACATAGAGTTTCAGAGAACTGATGATTTCTCTTTAGAGGTCAGGGCAGGAGAATGAATTTTTTCCCTAACACTGCAGGACTTTCACAAGAGTTATTTTAAAGAGTTGTTTATTTCTTGCCTTGCCTTTCTTCAGCTTGTGTCTTTAATCTGAACTCTGTCCTTTGCTCACATTTTTTTCTACCGCTGCATATCCTTTTATTGCTCTCCCAAATGCTTTCTTTATCAGGAGGTTGAGTGCACTTCAATTTGTCCTTCGCATGGTGATCACACAAAGTTCATGAGTCTGATTTACTCGTGTATCATTCCAATTTCACGCCAGTGTAGTTTCTTTTTAAAAAGACTAGAGAGGAAAACTGCTGTGGTTCAGGCCAACACTACAGATTTGTATGCAGTACTGAAAATCATTCAAGTATTTAGGTGGGTGTTTGAGGGACAGTTCCCAGGCCACTGGAATATTCCTCAAGGAAAGACAGTGCTTGAAATATGCAGACAAATGAAGGGGAGGAAAATCCTCCCCAGTTTTTACTGACAGTGGAAATTATGATACAGTAAATGGAACTTTCTCTGGTAGCATTTCATTTTTCTACATGCACACAGAGTGCATAACTATCTTTGTCAAAACAATTTGCCTTTGCAACAGCAGCAGTTGCACAGACAAAGAACTAGTTAGCTCATCATCTAAAAGAAGAATGTAGACTTACGGAATACTGCAGTCTGGCTTTGTAATATTGTAGTCTTGTGGCCAGGACACAGGGCTGAGAAATCAGAGAACTTCATGTCTACTACAATGACCTCAGATAAGTCAGAAAGACTCTGCACTTCAGACGCTGTGAGGATTAAAAGAAATATTGTTCACAAAGTGTTTCAAGCAATCCAGGACAAATGGTGCTGAGGCCAAGTATTCTAATTTCTCTGTATAATAAAAAGAAGAAAAAGAAATAAAGGAGCATGAAACCTTCAACCACAGAATTATCCTGAATAGGAAAAAAATTGAAATAGACATTGTAAATTTCTTGAGCAAATACTTATTTCTTACATCTGACCACAAAAATCCCACTGAGAATTATTAGCCTCTCATTTCTGAAAAAGTAAAATTCACAACAGGAAACTATTAAAAAAATAAGCTTCATATTTTGCATTACGATGTAACCACACAACAAAGACAAATGTCCATAACAGCAGTACCTATTTTTAACTTGTTTTTAAAAGTTAAAGCCACTGTGTCTTGCTCACCAACAGAACTGAAACGGTTTCCTGCTTCTGTCAACATATACTAAATCTCTTCCAGCTGCAATAGAAAATCTTAAAGAATAAGCAGCTAGGAGCAGACAAATAGCCAAAATGCATACAATAGTGATAATCACAGCAACAAAACTGTTCTGTAAAATTCCAAGAATACATGCTGGCTAACTGTGACTCACCGTCAATAAAGAGGGGTATTTAAGAGTCAGTACAATTTAAGTCTGTGCAAATAAGCACAGAAAAAAACCCTCTTTTCTATTGCTCCTGTAGCATGAAAAAGCTAGAATATTTGTAGGCTTCAGAGCGCTCCAGTGCAGCTTTGAGGAAAGCAAAAATGGTCAGGATGCTGATCTTAAGGCAGCTGCAGCATGACTAAACTGCAGTTTATTGATTTCTTAAGAGGCACATATTTTGATATCAGCTGTGCTCTAACATCTGGGAGGATTTCCACGCATACATTAGTCTGCTCCCTTCTCCCTGTTTTCCACATTGGCACCCCAGTCTTTGGTGCAAGAACAACAAGAATATGTAGTTGCAGTACTTGCAATATGGGAAAGATCAGTGCCCTGGGAAGGCAAAAGCTGAACAGAGACACAGAAGAAATTCTGCATATTTCTGTAAAAAACTTGTTCTCAAGCCATAGAATGATTCAAGGCAATTCAGCCATGGTGGAGTCAATTCTGCAGTAACAACAGGTCATTTAGGTTCTCGTGGTGACCTTAACATAGGGCACCTTGAGCTGATTTCTGCTGCCAGAAAAGGGGCAGATATTCCCTGGATCACATTTTGTCACATATGCAGCTTGTCTGGCTCCTCCACATACCAAATCAACACCATAATCCAGCAGTACACTGAAGCTGAGAGCAGTAAATACTCTTCTGTGCCATAGTGATGAAACCTAATGAATCCATTCATAAACAGGCCAGTGAGTGCCTGTCCGGGGCTGCAGGGTGGGATATGCCTGGGAGCTTGTATTCTATCACCATCTGTTGAGCCCAGGTGTGGCTGTGCTCCTGTGAATGGGTCCATGAATGCCTCCTGCATGAATCACAGATAAACTCCATCCTGGACTATCTCCTGTTAAATGGCCCATCAGCGCCTTGCCCATGACTCATCCTCCCATTGTGAGGTGTCCCACCCAGAGGGAGGAACCAGGCGTTCCATGCTCAATATAAGCTGAGATCTCAAACACCAGAGCAGCCCACTTCCAGTGGATTTACCTGGAGGAGCAGCCTTCTTCTCGACTGGATCCCCAGAGAAAAATTACATCCTTCTACAGGATCACTGCTTCAACAGGACTACACCTACCACCACAGGAGGACTGCAGCCACGTTTAATCGGACTGCTACCAACTCTCTGACCAACAGGGTGTCATGTTGTATTCTTCTGACTCTGTCAGTGGTTTTGTTTTTGTTTTGTTTTGTACTATTGCATTTGTTCTTGTTCAAACTTCCTAGTAAAGAACTGTTATTCCTGTTCCCATTTTTCTTCGCCTGAGAGCCCCTTAATTTTCAAAATTCTAATAATTCGGAGAGAGGGGGTTTACAGTTTCCATTTCAAGGGAGGCTCCTGCCTTCCTTA
>WEIT01012971.1:29301-39599 GCA_013389985.1 Dryoscopus gambensis
AAAATCAGGAGAACTGTACTGAAAGTTTTTCCACTTCCAAATGACGTGCAAAAATAGGATGGAGGATGAAGGCAAGTACTGTATTCCCTCTAAAAAAAGAGAAAAGGAAAAAAAGTTATGATATTTCTGATTTAAAATCCCCAAATTTAAAACTGTTGAGGATTAGTTGTCAGTCAGTCACTATCCATCACTGTCATATCTAGTAGCAAACCAGATTGGGACGTCAGAATGACATATATTGTACAATAATAAAGTCACAGAAGAACACTTTTAAAACAGCATGCAGGTCAGTCCTTCTGCCATAATAAGCCTAAAATACAGGCTCTCTGGAGTTAGTCTTGTTCACAGCCAAAGGCAGTTTCAAGCTCTCCAATCTTCCTCCATAGTCTGAACCCTGAGATACAGAGATCATTTAGGTAAATAAGGTGTGTACAAGACTGCCTGAAAGATACTGTTGCATTAATGGGATACAGTTTTTTCAGTTTGTGGTGTGTATATTTCCATAGACAGCTGATTGTATTGATCTGGATGACAGAATGCAAACTCAGGTTATGTAGCAATACTGTGGAGGATGTTTTTCATGTCACTGATATTATCTCCTAACTAAAAGTCAAAGCAACAGCAGACCTTTTACTTTCATATGAAACCTGATACCTGCATATATATTTTTCTGGAAATTATGATACAGTTATGGGCCCTTTACTTATCCCAGGCACCGTAAAAGACCCTGAGGAAAAATCAGTGTAATTTATACTTTCTTTTGCCCCTTGAACTCTGGGGTCAAGCTATAAAGGACTGGATAGGGACAGAAGATGTGCTTTGCAGGTGAAGAATGCTGAATTGGCAGGTGCCAAGGGAATTATTCTGTACTCTGACCCTGCTGACTACTGCGCACCTGGAGTAGATCCTTATCCAAATGGCTGGAACCTTCCTGGTGGGGTAGCCCAGCGTGGGAATGTGTTAAACCTGAATGGGGCAGGGGATCCTCTGACTCCAGGTTATCCTGCAAAAGGTGAGTGACTCTAGAGAAGGAGTTCTCTGAGGGTCTGATGTCAGGAAAGGAGGTGGGGATGTTTTCTCCCTTGTAACAACACACTTTTTTTTCTTAAACTTTGTTGTTCAAAAGAGGCAGCTTTGGGTTTCACTGCAGCAGACCACTTCTGTAAATGGTGCATGAGAGCAAGTGAGGGGATATTAGGGGGAACCCTAGAGTGCTGATCTGTATTTGTCACCTTCACCTTAGGCTTCCTCAGCTGCTTACGCTGGGCCTAAGCTGTTTCATTTAGCAACTAAACCAGATCATTTTGATTGAAATTCATTAAGAACTATTTATGCCAGCACTTGGGCCAGCATATCTGAAGGAGGCAGTCACCTCAAGAAAAGTAGCTCCTAAATGAGGGGCAGTGTTGCCGCCAGGCGGCAGAACTTGAGCTGGAAGGGGATGCATGTTCAAAACAGCAGCATGCCAGAACAGGCCGTGAAGAAAATTTCTGGTTCCTCATGCTTGAATCAGTGATCTCACAGATGAATCCCTGTCTCCCTCAATCACAAAGGGTCCCTGTGAATGTTGTATTAAGGAGGAAACTCTTCCATATATGCTTTTGTTTACATCATGAAGTGTAAGATTCTTATTTGTAAAAAAAAAAAACGAAACACTTGTATTTGAGCTTTGTCAGAACAAAACCTAGATTTTCTTTTGTACACAGAAATAGAATATTCAGCAGTCCAGTGTATAAGATTTTATCTGCATCTCTTTATCAACTGGCAAATTTTTTTTTAGTTCCCAGCTGAATGTTCCAAGCATCAGACTATGGGCTCCTTCTTTGCTCTTGTCCTTTATGTGTAGCTTAGTCTAAACTTCTTTGCCATGAAGAGAAATATTTCTATGTAAAAGTATTTCAACACAAAAAATGAACAAGTAATTTTAAAATTTCCAGCCATCTTTAAATGCATGACTGCAGACACTATCGAAGAACCTTTATCAGTGTCTCTCTGAAAACATGTTGATAAAGTACAAAGAGTAAAATTACTGGGAAGATGGCAGCTCAGCTTCCGGGAAAGTGAAATGATTATTCCTGACTCCAGTGTTAGGGCTGTGCTATGAATTGTACATCTTCCTTCTAAAACTTGTAAATATGAAAATATCTGTCATTTGCTTTCAGAATACATGTACCGATTAGACAAAGCCAGTGGTGTAGGGCTTCCAAAAATTCCAGTTCATCCTATTGGCTATCATGATGCAGAGTCATTACTGCGGTAAGTGCATGTGAGACATGAGGAATTTTTAGCAGATTGTTTTTTCGAAGTTATGAGAGTATTTGACAAAAGTAAAAAGACTCATTAGGATCTCATTAGGACTCATTTCTCATTAGGATCACTGTAGGAGGTAGGTGTGGTGTCTGTTGTTACATATCAGGTATGTGCGCAGTTATCTGGAAAGGATCATTTGTCATATGGACTAATATGTATCCAAATTGTCTTTTCTTTAAACTTTTGTAGTCATCACTGTTATCGGGATAACTGCTCATAATGATAAAGGTATAGATTAAAAAACCTCTTTTATCCACTGACAACTAGTAGTGATAGAGCAGATTACTATGTATAAATATGATGTAGCTAGACATTTCTGTTCAATAAGTGTTAAATAATACTAGAACTTGGTCTTAATATTTATAAATTAAACCTAAATCCTTTAAAAATACTGGGTTCTTGTTTTCACTTTTGTCTTGAGAAGTTATAGCTTCTTGTTATTCCTGCTATCATATTTTTATATAAAAAAACCTGAAGGACCTGAAGACATGTTGAAGTGTTCTGTGGAATAAAGCTTGACTGAAGTATGCATTTACAGTAAAAGACATGCTTCCATTTACAATAAATATATTTTGTTTCCTGAGAACCAGAACATCCAGCATACTTTCTTTGTATCTCCGAAGTTTATGTCAAAAATATAAGGCCTTTGGGGGAATAAGTCTGGCTGATTGCAATCCACTGAATTAATTCATTTCCAGTTGTGTTAACGGGAAAAACGTCACTTTTGACAAGGGAACGAGAAAACATGACTTGGACTGATCGTGTTTCTCCACTTTAGCCATCTTTGACACACATCAACTGTCTGTGCTATGAGATTAAATAGTGTGCGGGGACAGGCACCAGAAGAAAATTGCCTCTGCTCTTTAAGTGTTAAAATGGCCCAAGTTGCTCTCTGCTAATTCAAATGCAGATGCAGTTCAAGGCAGTAGAATGTTCCAGGGACCATTTACAAGAGGCAGTTTATATGCAAAACCTTTTGAGGCTGACACTGGTTTCCAGGGTAGCTGTAGGCCATTCCAAGCTGATCTCTATGCCCACGATTATTGCTCTGTGTTAATTTACTGGTATGAACGTAGCTGAAACTCCAGACTATTCTCCTGCTAAAGCTTGTAGTACAAATTGTCTAAAACAAAGATGAACACTGGTTTGTGTGTGCATGGGACCTAGCAAAGTGTGGTTTCTGGTTCCTCATTTGTGTTTGGTGCTGTTGTAAGGTGTCTGTAACTAATAATGATTTTTTTTTCCATAACAGTAATATGGGAGGACAGGCACCACCTCATAGTAGCTGGAAAGGAAATTTGAATGTATCTTACAACATTGGTCCTGGTTTTGCAGGAAATTATTCTACAAGGTCAGTTTTGTTTCCTAAGGAGAGTGTGCTTGGGATCAGAGAATAAACAGGTAGAGCAATAAAATTTGACCAAAGATAGAGTAGCTGGGTTTATTTACATCATTCCTTTAATTCTGGCTTTTTCCTTGGCTGAAATATGCCCAGTGCAAAGAATTAGTATACTATGTCTTGACTGTATGGATATGACCTACTTGCTTTAGTTTCCAGCTGGTCTTGAAGCAGTTTCATTTGATAAGCATCAGGCCTTTGACAAACTATATGTTGAGAGTGAATTAGTGAATTTTTTTAAACTTTTGTTGTCTTTTTAAAATTCATGTTAGTCTAGCTTCTTGTCTTAGCTATCGACTTCTATAAAGCAGTATTAAACTGCTTCATATAAGCAGTTTTTCCAGTCAGGTTTTCCAGAAAAAGAGCTTAAACTACAATGCAAATTTTATTGCTTCAGATTGTTTTAAAACTCAATTAGTAATTACAGTTTAGGACTAAAGTGTGTGTGTTGCAATGTTGTCTGAGTACAATGTACTGACTTCATATGAACTGTTTAATGTCATATAATTGTTCATACTGAACTTTATATGAACCCTTGGGGCTGAGTTATTGTACTTTCAGCTGTGGTACAGATAAACAAATCTTGATGTAGGAAAAATCTCTTGATGCACCTCAGGTTGTCTGATTTTCTGCTGCCTGAGGTGCTGCAGTAGTATAGGCTGTGCTGGAGTGTTCTTGTTTTGGCTGGGGTAGAGTTAATTTTTTTCACAGTGGCTGGTATGAGCCTGTTTTACATTTTTCATGAACACTAGTAATATAGGGATGATTTTGTTGTTGCTGAGCAGGGCTTGCACAGAGCCAAGGCCTTTTCTGCTTTTTTTGCTGCCACGCTGGTGAGGAAGTTGGGGGCGGTTGGGAGGAGACACAGCCAGCACAGGTGACCCCAGCTGCCCAAAGGGATATTCCAGACCATCTGATAGCAGGCTCAGTGCATAAACTGGGGGAAAGGAGGAGGAACGGGAGACATCTAGAGCGATGGTGTTTGTCTTCCATTACACGTGATGGCTGAACATGTGCCTGCCCATGGGAAACAGTGAATTCATACCCCATTTTGCTCTGCTTGTGTGCATGGCTTTTGCTATATGTATAAAAGCGTCTTTATCTGAACCCATGAGTTTTCTACCTTCTACCCTTCTGATTCTCTCGCTGCTGGTGGGGGAGTGAGTGAGTGGCTGGGTGGGGCTTGCTGGCCGGGGTGAAACTGTGGCATGCAGTCAGTTCTGATTTGCACCAAACTGCAGAAGATTAGAACTATTTATCTTTTTAACATTAGATGCTTTCCACTTTTCTTTCACTATTTCAAATTTAAAAACCAACTGCTAACAAAAGATCTTTGGAGTTCTGATCCCATTATCTGTATAAATCTTACTGACATCAGAAATATTTCATAGCTGTCAAGGGCTAAATGCTGTTCTCATTTGCACAAGTACGAATCCAGAAAAATCTACACTGTAATATTTTCAGATTTACTTTGGTTTAATAGGAGATAAATTGGTCAAAATGCTTTCCTTATCATTTATATTGTACACTTTCGAAAGGTGTCAAGATGTTTGATTATCTAATTTGGTGGATTTTCTCTTTGTACTTTCTTCCCAATACACTAGAAAGGTGAAAATGCACATTCATAGCAACAATGAAGTAAGAAGGATTTACAATGTGATTGGTACCATCAGAGGTGCAGTGGAACCAGGTAAAATCATTTGCCTTCAGCATAGTGTGAGTGAGCGGTGACCTCTACATGTAGTTCATGGTTACAAGGGGGACATGAGGAACATGGTTTTCTCTGAAATACTGCACTGCACGATCTTTGGTGTTGAAATGTTTATTGCACTGACTTTCATATGGTTCAGGGTATGACAGCACTTTCACTGTAAATGCTTATTTTTGAGGGGGAGTCATAACCAAGATGGAAATATTTGTCTTCAGGTAAGTAAATCTGCAATTGAAAGAATATTCTTAAGTGGATATTCTTCCCTGATAAACATGGGAATGGATTTTGCATTCCATTGGAAGACACTATATCCACCACTATTGACTTTTTTTCTGTCCTACAGTCTCTTGTAACCAGTGTGATTTTATACCCTAAAAAATCAGATGTATAGACATCCCTAGAATGATGATAACATCATTTATCTTCTAACTGCAGCACTTTCCTTTTGCCTAAAACACAACTATTAACCATATTATAGTAGAACTGAGACCTAATTTGAATTTTATCTCAATAATCATATCTCTGTCATGATTTGGACAACCCTTTTTGTAAATGATTATACATATCCAGAGAGAAATACTGCATTCAGCACACCCTAATGTTGTGAATTTGTGTTCTGTACGGATATAATTAGTGGATCAGCTTGACCATGAAACACGCTATTGTGAAGTAGGGAATGATGCTTCTATCTTTAGAGGAAACCTGTAGTATGTTTAATAATAGAAGTAACAATATAGAGTTTGAGTTTTTAAATCTTGTGGGATCCAGTTACTGGGTTTGACAAATTCTTTAGCACTGACCAAAAATACAGAAAAATGTCTTCAGAAATTTCATATGTTTTTTGCCTTTCTATCGTGTATTTTATAAACGGTTCATCTCTGTTGCCTGATACATATGTGGAAAATTAGAAGTTACTTCAAGTTAACATCTCTATATCAGGAAAAAAGTTTTCCTAAGTAGACCACCAAAATTAATTTCTCTAGACAGGTATGTCATCCTGGGAGGCCACCGTGACTCATGGGTATTTGGTGGCATTGATCCTCAGAGTGGGGCAGCTGTGGTTCATGAGATTGTGAGGAGCTTTGGAAAACTGAAGGAGAAAGGTAATGTAGTGAAAGAATAAAGCACATCAAAGTAGCTGCTCTCAGCAGCGCCCATTGATTTCTGTGAGATTTAAACATATGCTTGAAATTAAAAATGTGTATCTCACTGATGTCTTGAATAAACACACGGCTGGGCACCTTGGTACATGTGAAGTACTTCTGCTCAGGAGAAAGTACAGCTAGAGGGAAACAAAACACAAAATGGGGGATGCTGAAATAAACATGACATTTAGGTATAATTGACTACTGTGTATTTGAGGCTGGTCAGACTGGATATGTCAGTGGTGCTATGAAACTGGCACAGTGGTGGACTGATCAAGGCTTCATCAGGGCAACACTGAGAGCCTTCTCAGCACTTGACTGTGGCTTGGAGGCATACTCAAGAGTAAGTGAAGGATGTCAGTGTAATGCAGAGAATGAGCTGAGCAAACATAGTAGGAGGTAATGGTTAAAAATACCTCATGCCTAGTTGCATTAGAATAGGAACAAATGTCAACTGCACCAAGTTTCTGTTCCTGTCAGAGTAAATGCTGTCTCCCTATCTGACATCTCATGGAGAGACGCTCTGACATAAATACTACGCTAGAGAAGCGTTCTTTGCCTGCCTATTAGACATAAAACCTATTGACATTTAGGGTTATTTCCATTTCCTCCCAGTAACTGAATATCAGGGGAAGCTATCTCTGGAATGCAAATGGGAAAAGAAATTAAAAGTTAAAATAGAAAGGGAGTAAAAGATGAAAAGGTTCTAGTAGATTCAAAGAAAACTTAGGGCTGAGATACAGGGGAAGGGCAATAGAGCCTGTTCCATCTGGCCTGGATTTAAACTGAATGGAGGACTTCAAGTGAAAGATTTTTCTTTTGAAGGTGATCTGTCAAAGTTACAGGGAATTGCTTAGGTTTTGAAATCTGGCATTTGAAAGACAGTCAAAGAAGTTCTGTAATAGATATGAAAATATGCCACTTTTCTGTCAGAGTAGACATTGGTATACAATGTACACTAAACTGAACAGAGCAAGAGGATTAGAAAAGCCTTCTTTCAAGAATTTGTGCACAGCATGTTATTTTTCCTTGATCAGAGTTTTAGATTCTATAAAATTTTCTTGCATTTAAAGGTGAGAGACAAAAAGGAATACATTATTTAGGACAATATTGAAGTAGAAGTGAGATTGCTACAATAACAAATCATTTTTAAATTAGGTTACTGAAGTTGGTGTAAAGTTCCTTATATATATCTCATTCCCCATAGATCATGGTAAAAGATGAGCCCCCCAAAAATGCCATGTGTTTTCACATTAGTCATGTAACAAGCATCCTTTACTTTTGTAATACAATTTTCATGGTCTTTCACTGCAGGATGGAGACCAAGGAGAACAGTGATATTTGCGAGCTGGGATGCAGAGGAATTTGGCTTGTTAGGATCAACAGAGTGGGCTGAGGTAAACCAATAGTGTTCAAAAAGAAATTTGCATGGTGGCTGCTCTTTGAGAAATCTGCACTGGAAAGCAGCACTTCTTCCCTCCCTCCCCCTCTTTTCCTTACACACACATTCTCTGTCTCCCTTGAGCTTCCCTTTGAACTACCAACAATCTCTAACTCCTTGCAGTATATGATTTCTTTCTCTGAAACAGCTGTTTCTATTGTGAATGGGAAAATACTTCTGAGGAAAAAAAATGTTTATCAGCATTTATTTCTTTTTTTTGTTTCTCACAGGAAAATGCCAAAGTATTGCAAGCACGGGGAGTGGCTTATATCAATGCAGATTCTTCCGTCGAAGGTACACGGATTTGACTTGTGTTTTACAGGAATAGTGATGGTATGACTGGGAGGGATTTTGGCTTGGAGATTCATGAGACCTTCAATGTGATAATTTTTACTTCATTAATTCAGAAATGGCTATGGGGAGAAACTGTTGCCTGGAATCATAAAGTATCCCTCAGATATCCCTGTTGTTTTAGGGAAAAAGTCCTTTACAGTAGCTACACTGTTTGGGAGGTTGTAGGAGAGGTGGGAAGTGCTGTGCCCCAAGTTCTGTGGCAGCTCTGAAGAGTCAGCTTCTTCTCTTATAACATGCATAATCATCATGGGGACATAAGAAAAGCTCTTAAGACTTGCTTCAAAAGCTGGGCTGTAATTCATCCTAACCACACAAATGCACTGAGAAGATCCACAGGAAGACTCTTGTCAGCTTGCTCCTTAATCCCTTTCTTGTTAATAAACAATGGCATGAAATTTCAGCTGGGAGAACTTCCTTCAAATAAATAGTTCTTCATGTTTTTTCAGGAAACTACACACTGCGAGTGGATTGCACACCACTGATGCACAGTCTGGTCTACAGTCTGACTAAAAAGGTAATAGCACTTGAAATTTTCAGGCAGTATGTTCAGTGCTCACTTACTTAATGGGGCTCTGTCTGTAAGATATGGTGTGAGATCTTTCTTTTCTGATTGCAGTACCTCTTTTAGGTCAATAGCTAAGGAACTGGAACTTTTTCCCAGGAGGGATAAGGGGATTCCAAGCTTATACCTTCAAGTTACTAGCTATTCGGTATTAGGGGATTTTTCCACTCCTCCTGTGAAAGCATTCCTTCTCAGAACAAAAGAATAAAAGAATGCTGTGAGCTAGAGGACAGAAACAAGCACAAACCTGGCTGCCCAGATCAACTACTAGAATGCCCATGGTAGTGGGAGACTATGACTCCCGTTAGGCAGGGGAAGAAATTAGGCTGACTACCATGTTGTTTTTGTGTGATGTGACAGGTTTGGTCACTGTGCTCAGCTTCAGTGTACCCTGTTACTTATTTGTTGTCTCTGACCATGATGCTCTCACACATTTGTGTGGCACACAAAATTAAGATGTAGGGACCTTTCTCAGGAAATAGCCACACCATCTTAGATGTAAGATATTCCTTGCTTTGGGAGTGGGTCCTAGAGGCTGGCATTTTATTTCTGGGGTTTTTTTCTGTTCAATTGTGTTAAACAATGAACATTTAATTAGTTTTTGTGTATGTTTTAGATGCCAATGTAATGTACATTCAACTACTGTGTATACTCTGTGAATTTACATTATCTGCCTTCATCTGCTTTATGTATTCAGTCATCTGTATGTTCTAGAGTTGATAATTTATTTTCTCTTGGAAGCTGGCATTAGACCTATGGTGCAAAAGTAAAGGAAAAGTAGTAAATCAGTATAACAATTTTCTGGCAATTAAAAGACAGCAAATAAAATGTAACTCTGTTAAAAGTAGGTACCCAGATACAGATATTTCTGTCCTGAGCTCCAGAAGAGTTGATCACCTGCAGTTCCCATGGTAACCTGTGCTAAGTGAAGGTGTTCAGAACTGTCAGGAAATCAGGTCAGCAGAGTCTCAATTTGGACACAAAGAGCCATCATTAAAATGTTGGCCTAAATACCAGTAAAAATGCTTGTGTAACCCTTCCTCAAGCTGGGAAGCAAAGCCTGATAAATGCATGTAACCACAGCCAGTTGGTAGTTGATGTCTGAAGAGACAACAGCTGATGCTGATCAGGACGCGTGTCCCATGTGAACCCATCCAAAGTCAATCTGTGGTTAAAAGTGTTCATGCTGATAATTCTGTTCTATGAACAATTTCTTTCATGGACAAAACCAAATAAATTAGTTCTAGTTTGATTCTTATTGTGGAGAAATTCTTAGATAGAAGATAGGTATATTAATAATAGAACACATGTTAATAATCTTCAATAGATTCAAAATAATGAAACCTCAGCAGTCCACCAATGTAAAGTAAAGATGT
>WEIT01012972.1:0-22905 GCA_013389985.1 Dryoscopus gambensis
CATTCTGGTCTCCTCTAAAAACAGATTTTAATCATTGGCACTGTTATTTCACAGTTGGTCTACTCCAGTCTGCTTTAAGTTTTCCACTGAAAAGGAGAGTTCTGCTCTTGCCTTCATAGCTTTCATGTGACCATAAGGGTAGTGAGAACACTCGTGTCTCTTTAGTTGATCAAACGATCCAACTTACCTGCAGGCACATTGTGGATGTTTCAAAAAGGGAATAAGGTAAGATTGCTTTTCTCAGCTTTAAACCAGTTAAAGATTAGGGCAAACACAAGCCCAGTATCTTCCACTTGGATCTATCCTGCAACAGGATGCCAAAAGAAACAACTACATAGTGCATGGTTCAAGCGTCCCACTGCCCTAGGTCTCAAGGTACTGAGTCCAGGTATACAGACTCATTCAGCTTCGAAGCAACATTAAATCATGATAGAATAGAATCACAGAAGTGATTACTTGGAACTGACCTCAGGAGACTCCCAAGTCTTGCTGTGACTAGAGGCATGAAAACTCCCAAGTCAGATGTGTTTGCTCAGTGCCTGAGCAAACAAACTGTCAGTCTCATTCAGGGAGACTAGGAAAAGAATTTAAACCACATCCTTCCCCCTTTTTCCAAACCTCCTTTGTGTTTGCCAGTGTAAGAAAATAGAACAGCAACTTCAAGAACACCTATCTCAATCATCTCTTCATTTCATGCTACCCTCTCCTTTCCTCATCACATTTCTACCCATCACAAAAACCTTATTCTTCTTTGAGCTTTATCCCTTCCAAGTTCCTGCTCCCCTCAGCACAATTCCAAGATCCCTTCCCAAGCCCCCACTCCTTCCTTAATGCAGGAAGTAATTTTTTTCTTCTTTCTTTACACTCAGTATCTTTGCTCATTAAATTGCATTAAGTAACTGAAATAGATATTCCATAAAAATTTTTAACTCCACCACTCCTGACATCTCCAAACTCAAAAATTGTCTTGCAGTGTTGCATAATACTACAATTTACTGTACGAGTTTAATGGACCTAATTTCAGCTCAACTTGTATAATTTATGGCTTTGGCCCAACTATGAATGACTCTAGACTGGGAATCCAAAAGACACTGTTCTCCAACGTATGTTCAAAATAAGATGCATCCAATGTAAGGTTTCAGTGAAGGCTAGGTGTTCCCCTACAGCAGCAATGAATTTTAGCTATACCCATTTTCCTTATCTTCAGTTCTCTTATTATCTATTACTTTATGAACATCAAGCATTATTTGTGGATTTAGTAGTGGAGTTGATTAATGGAGATCTTGTGGAATGAGATGCTATAGGATGAATCCTTCCAAATTCACGAGCAATGTTGGTGCTAACGGCACAGAACAAGTTGTTTATCCTAGTTCTTTAATTACTTCACAGACTATCAAACTATCAGAAGAACTATTCAAGCCCTTTGCTTCTGATATGAAGAGGGTTTCCTATTTACAACAGACTAAAAGACATAATGCTGTCATGAAAGGCAGCATTTCTCCATACCCAGGCTGTGTCCATTCTTGGTGTAGAAGCAGGTGTTATTGATAAGGTTGACACAACAACCAATGACATCGCCCGTAGTGAATGTTGGGCCGTAAGGTTGTCCTGTTCCAGAGGAACAGAATGAATGTCCATCGTCTCCGTGGTAACCATATGAGTGTTTATCCCAACCTAGAGAACAAAAGCAGTTGCAATTTATTAATTTCCTTTATTATTAAATAAAGACTGTGCTAAGTTGGTATATTCTAACCAGGTTAATACAGTTAATTACTATGCTCAGCTTTGTGCTTTCTAATATTTCTTATCTAGGAAACCTGTATAATTTTTAAAATGCCAACTTCTTTTATCAAAATGGCTGAATAAGTAATTCCATTTGTAGTATATAACAGGTAATGCAAATTCAGATAACACATTTTTCTCTTTAAGAAAACATACAAAATTACCAACACCAAAAATACAATCAGCTACAATGCTGAAATTCAAAAAGCTATATACAGATCTGACATGTCCCAGTAAAGCAGTGAAGATTCTCCTGTTCTCCCTTTCATTTTGCAGAACTATTGCTACCATATGTCATAATCAGATTCTTCCTGGCTGAAAACCAAACATGCATCTCTGGGGAAACATATTTCTACTCCTGATTATCCTCAATGACTATTCAGCAGCCACCAGCCTCTGCATAATAACAGAATCTCCAGACTAAAGTGTCACTAGCTATGCTGCCCCCAAAAATGAAAATAAATTTTAAATAAAAGGAAAAAATTACCAATACAGGTGAAAATCACAGCCAAGAGCAAATCATTATGCATCCAAATATAGTGCTGATTTTGCAGGTGAAGAAGCTGTAGAATCTTTAAGAAGCTTCATACTGTTACACTACTCGGTGAAATTTGCAGCAAGCACTTTTGGTCTGTGCTCATTTATAAATACCTATCTACACTCTCTCCAATTGAATACTGAACCTCTTCTGTCAAGCTGCTGCCTACTAGGTTAATTTGAAAGAATTTTCCACATTTAGACCCTTAATCTTTATCATCAGTAGCTTCAGCTGGTACCACACTAAGCATCTCTCAGTAAATTAAAGACGATCCCAAATTACTGCAGTTATATTGATTAGTAGTATCTCTGGTAACTATAGCATCTTAAATCATACTCAAAATAAACTTAGTGCCACCCACTAATAATTCATCAGCCTTAGGTGGGCTCACAGTGTAATGGGGACTTGCAGTCATCATGTGAATTTCTACCTGAGCATTTGGTTAAGAAAGTTAAAATTCAAAAGTAAGAGAATGCAGATACTCAAAGGTCAATTCAACATAGTTTTATATTTTGGTAATTTCAAAGAAGTCAGTTGGTTTGTTTTGGGTGGATATTTTTTACACATTTAAAGGTCTGTTAAAAGCCCAATATTTTATGTATGCACATACAAAACTTTCTTAAGTACAATTCAGAGATACAACAGACAATTGTTAACTAGACAGTGTCCCTGACCATGCAGGTCAACAGAACAGTCAAAACTTAAAACCAGGCTACACACCCTTACTATTAAGGTTGGAAAGGTAAAGGTACAGAAAGTGACAGAAGGAGAGTCCCTTCCATGTTTGACAGAAAGTTTTTATCATAGTAGCTCATCTTCATTGCTAGAAATCCAGTTTACAGAGCATGGAAATCTATAGCTTCAGTTTTATCAGGAAACGTGATGAAAATTTTAAAGCATATTTGTTTGCTAAAAAGTAGCTGCATGATGTTATAAACAGTAAGAGTTGACGGAAGTAGTACAGGAGCAAACGTACAGTAAAAGTTAAACTTTTCAGCTGCAAGTGTTACATAACTCCAGTAACAGATACACCACAGAGGCGTCATGCTACACTCTGTTGCTTACTGAAGGTGAACCATACTATAAAATCAATGTAAGTAACTGAAACATACCTGGTAGTCTGTTCATGTTCACACCCTGTGCAGAAAGCCCAATTCCCATGTAACTAAAAACGAAAGAACAGAAGAAATGCATCTGTCTCTTACGAAAATACATATGTATGTGGAACATTGCCAAGAAACACTACGCTGATTAATCATATACCAGTTAAGCTGCTGAGAGGCCATTTAATAGTGGCATAAGAACAAAGGAGATGAAAAGGAATTCCCAGCATGTATGGTTTAATATGGACAGATCCTATCTCTGCAGGAGGTAAGTACAACTTTGTTCTCCTTTTGGCATCCTGGGTTATCAATGGAGAATCATGCTATTAGCTATAATGTTTAAAGCATGAACAAAGAAAGCCAAAGGTCACATCCTATTTTGAAAGTAGGGGTACAGCCACATACATACCAATTTCATCATCTTCAACATATTTAATGATGTTTTGCAGACAAACTGGAATGAGTAATTTTATAAAATACATGCAACACTGCATTATTTTAGCAGCAAAAGGCATCTTGGAACAGCACTTACAAAAAGATCACACTGAAACATTAAAGGCCTGGACTGTAGAGCAGAATGTTAACTTGAGAAATTTACCAGCAATGGCACTTAGCCGTTGGTAATCTGATGGCAAACTAAAGAGGGGAAAATATTTGTACTATACCAGCCAGTAATCTGAATAAAGTCCATAAGCCAGCTTTACAAAAGGTGGTTTTAATAAAGTCAGTGTCCAGTACTATTGCTAACAATTTAATAGCAAATACTGGAAAGCTGAAATGAAGAATTTCCTCACCCCCAAGTAACACTATTAGAACTCAGCAAAATCAATTTTGCTTGTTTCTTAAGCAAAACACATCCCATTACCAAGTCAACAGGAATACAAAAAGAGAAACAGCAAGGCTTTCATCGCTGCCCCTTGCCCAAAGTAAAGCAAATACTCCATCGACTAAAACAAGCATCCAAAAATCACCTAAACCTACATTTCCTAGTTATCAATCATTCAAAGTATTTTGACACTAGTTCACAGTAGTTAACATGAATTTGCTATGAAATAATAAACTGTATGAAAACAAAACAATCACCTGTGGCAATCTGAAAATAGTTTAAGTCAACAAACATGACCTTTGTATTCCCATCTCATAAAATGCCATTTTTAAGCAACTATTCCACTTGGAAGTGGAAGTTAATCTGCTATTTAAAATACTTTTGCCACAGAACGAAACTGAGCAGGACATCACAGAAGTGATATGCTTAACTGTGCAGCGGGGCTTTCTTCTTTTTCTATGGATCACTTCCAACAGTTATCTTACCTGCTTCTATTCTTCATTCTTAAAGAGCCCTCCTCTGATAATTTCTAATGTATAATAATACCATCCTCCTCTCCCTCAAACATACCAGCATGAAATGGAACCTCAGAACCATATATAGCAAATATTACATTTAAAAATACTTAAGAGCTGAAGCAAGGGGCAACAAGCAAAAGGATTAGCTTTTGCTGCAGCAAAATTAGGCACCATTGCAGCAGCAGATTCAACAAAACAATTATAAATAAAAGCAAAAAGTGGAAACTCCTTGATTTTTGTCTTAAATAATAAAAGCAGAATTGTTATTAGCATAGTCTGGGGTCTGACACATGAAGGATACTCATGTAAAGACTGAAAATCTCTTGTTCATTAAAGAAAGGATGTTTACATTAAAAAACAATTTTAGATAACCTGAACTCCACCGACTGCAAAAAGCCTTTGAATGTGAGTCATATTAAAAACTATTCATCCCAATTAAGGTTCTGTTTCAGTACTTTTATAGTAACAAGACTAAGGTTACACAAAAATGTAAAATGCTAGATAGAAAATAATTGTCTAGGCAACATTTTCATATTATCACTATTTTCCTCCTCAGACATCCTAACTTCCAACCTCCTCTTTAACTCAGTAATAGCTGTAAAAACAGACACACTCTTTAGCTGGGAATAAGGAATCTTTACCCACTAGCAATGACTAGAAAGCGCTAGGCACTGACAATTTCAGTAAGAAGATGGATGTTCAACAATATGTATTTTTCCTTGGGATTCACTTACAACTACTTGAAATGTTAACACCATTTCGTGAAGGACACTTGCTATTAACAGAAACTGAAGTTAGATTACTAACATTCCAAATTAATAAATTTACTATAGACATCTTTCACAAGGCAAAAGGAATATCTACAATTTATGGTTTGAAGTGAGTGAAATTAAAGGCTCATAAATTAAGCTAATTTATTATTTTTATAGTTGATACATAGCTAATCTCATGTTCAACTAGATTAGTACACTATAAATTAAGGGGGAAAACAGTACCATGACAGACAGGTTTTAAATGCTCTAAAATTTATTAACAGGAGTTGTATTTATGCCAAACCACGACATGTAACTTTCTCACCTTTTCCTCACACCTGTAACTTTCACAGACTCAACTTGACTTTTTTGTTTGTTTTTTTAAGACACTTAACCCTTGTTTAGGTCAAGAGCCAGGGTCTGAAAAAAGACTTGCTTCAGTGGGTGGGAGTACATAAATTGTCCTCCTGTTTGCTGCTGAAAGTTCACATTTCATGCACCTCAGGATCAGTATCAGAAGAGTGGCAGAGCTATATATTTAAGTTTTCCTTAGTCTACGACAAAAATGATGGGCAGCCCAACAAGCAGCCCAGGTGCAATGCAGGCCCAGAATGTTCTAAGTCAGTTCCTGACACACTCCTTCCTGTCCTGTCACATTAATAGATTTGGTCTAGGAGAGAGGCTAAGTGGACCTGTTCTTCCTCTCTGTAGCTATGCCAGGCCAGAGGAGCTCTGTCCTTGGGAAGCAGGGGTGTCAGCACCACAAAGCAGCACCCTCGGTCCATCCTGTAGCACCTTCCAGGAATGGACCTCACACAGCATGGTTTGAGAGACCCGACAGGGTGAACAATGGTGTGGTTCTGATGCTGCCTCCCTCCGTACCTAAGGACTGTCCCTCCACCTTAGCCCCCTACCCATACACATCCCTTGCTGCTGCAGTGGGAGGATCATTTATCTAGGCAAATGGAACGAAGTGGCCTGGGGCCTGTTGTATTAAGTAGCCCCTCTTTCTGAGCAATTTCAGTCCCACTGGCTGCTATCATCACCTCATTAACATGCTCAACTCGTACAGGAGCTCATAAAATAACGAACAACCATTCATGGAAGACATGAAATCAACCCATGAGAGACTGAAACAAGAGATGATAGCTGGAAAACAATTTAAAGTCCAGCCAAATTGGTATTAATGAGCAAGAAAGCAAGTGCATTTTACAAAGTCTTGTTTTTTCATTTCAAATTGTATTTATTCTTGTTCCAGTCCAGTCCAGTTCAATTAAGATATGTTACAATTTTAGTGTCTCAGCACATTTTCTAGTTTACATTTCACAAGTATATAGAAACTTGAGGAATACCACAAAACCACAGATTTTAAAATTTGCTGAAGATTCAATTTTTTTACCACAAAGCAAAAGAGAAAATTTCAAAAAATAAAGGCACTATAATACCTACTTTTTCCCCTGTATCACACACTGAAAAGCCTAGGCTTCTCTGCAGATAAATGTTTAAGAAGCAGAAAGCTCACAATAACTATTATCTCCTCAAGACTCCTTCTAGTCAAAGAGCTAAATTTACATTTTTGCTGGAGCCTAAATTGTACTTGGATGCCTGAATAGACTAATTGTGAGAAATAAAAACAGCCAGAGCAAAATAAAAGGAAAAAAACAGCAGAAAGAGATGGTACAGAACTGCAGATGCTAAAAGATCGAGAAATTAAAATACTGAGAAAGAGCCACAACTCTGATTTTTATTTATAACTGTTCCATTAGATCTTTTAACCACTATGTTGAAGGTATATGGAAGATCTTTCAATGTGAAAGTTGATAAAAATCAGAACTCAGCTTAATTATCTCCTATCCTGCTCATTCCATAAAGAGGAATACAGAATCTCAAAAACTATACCAAACCACAGATACCTCAGAAAGACTAAACATAAATTTAAGTACTAAATAAACACTTCTCTAGAAAAAAAAAAAAGACCACCAGAAATTCCATACTGTATTTATAAAGACAACAACAATAATTTAGCAGATATTTACATAGTATGTCATAGCCTCCCTACTACAGAAATTTTCACCTGCTATCTGCAAAAAGTCAAATTCCTTCTGATTTCCATTGTACCTACATATGCCACTGAAGACATTATAACCTGGGGAACTGCTACATGATGTTTCAAAAAACAACTCTTTTTGGTGTTGCAGAAAGCAATTAATCCACGCGGTATCTTATTCCCTACATGCTATACATTTAAAGAAAGCAACTTTGACCATACAGCGTTAAAACCTACGTTACCATAACATCTGTAGGGAACCTAAGACAAAGCACTAACAATGTGTACAGCCATAAATAAGGCAACTGAAAACACCCTAATGTTTTGAACACATTGACTCTTGAGAAAAATAGAATTAACACTGAAAAAAAAAATTAAGCTATATAACAGGTATAGCTTGTTTTATCATGGTGTTTGTATCTTGGAAAGAGGACAAATAGAAACAACTGTATCATCTGTAGGAACTCAAAGACTCAATGAACTCCTATACGGCCCTCACAACTGACTTGCAATGACGTAACGAGTTTGAATAATGTTCTCCTATAGTTTTCTACACTGTCTTCATTGACACTATGAGGCCAGAAGTAAGGCACATTAAAAAGGTGCCTACATTTATCTTTAATATAGTTGCTCTGCATTAAAATTTTGTAGAAATGTGCCAATTCAAGATCCTTATTGTCTGCACAATCACAATAAGAAATGAGATGTTAATCTATTCAAATGTTTCAAAATATGCCATAGACACTTTGAGTCTTTCATTTCAAATTGAAAACAAGTTTAATTTTATAGAGTATTTCCAAGGAAACAGTATTTTGAACATGATAAACCCAGGTTTCAGATTAATGCAGCTCTGCATAGAGAGGAAAGACCAAAAATAAATCAGGCAGTCATTTTGCATACTGCTTGAAAATGTTACTCCTGTAACATTTTGCTTGTGATTCCTCTAATGTTCCTAGAAAGATTCTCATTTACTGACATCACTCCCACTTTGAGGTTGCACCATTTCATCTTGTGACACTCATCCCCAAGCACTAGGGCCTTTTTGGTGATCATAATGTCAGAAAAGAATAGTTGCAAAGAAAATAATATAATGTAAATGTGGGCTACAGTGAAGTTATCATCTATACACTATATTTATATGACTGAACTTCAGAAGAAAGAAGTAAAAGATTTTGCAAGAAGCTGAGACCAAGAAATTAAATAGAGTGAGAAATATCTTTTTAAATTAGAAATTTTAATTTCTAGCATACACCAACAAAGAAATAAAACTTTTGTCACAGTTCCAATATTTCTGACCAGTTAAACACAAACCTCAAACAATTGTTTTACTCATTTAGTTAATGTTCCTTTCTGTCAATGTCTGGTCTCATACACTCAGGTAAAAAAATGAAAAACTGCTATAGTTTAAGAAAAGATATACTTGCTGATTCATGACCTGATCCTTTCTTGCAGCTGCTACAATTCAACTGAAGACACTAATGAAAGAAGGATACTTCAGACCTTATCAGCTTCTGCTTTATACAAGTACTGTAATAATGCTGCAAGGTCTACTTATATGTAAATAGAGACTGAGTGAAGTTTTGCATGTTATTTTAACAAATGTCTGTTCTTATAATAAATAGCTGCTGAAGACATATTAAAACTATAAAAATAGGTCTCAGGACTGCATAAAGTTTTTACAGTACATTAGTAATGTACAAAACAAATACAAACCAACCAGCAGCTGACTATGTTATATATTTTGTTTATTGGTTTTCGCTTTTGTTGAACAAGAAAAGGGATACACTGGATGCTAAAGGAAAAGCCAACTTACTGCAACACGAACAACTTGTAATAAAAAAGTACAGTTTGTGTTTGAAGAACAACACATACATCCTCTAGAAGACAACAAAGCATCTGTATTTCATAAACACCACTCAAACACTCTAAAACAGTTCAGGCTCCACCATAGGCATAGGTATCATGAAAACTCAAACCTAATTCTCGCGGTATTTTTGTTTTGGGTAGTTTTTCCTTTTTTATTTCACCACCTACTTCATCACATACACAACACATACTACAAGATACTGCCAAAACAACAGATGACTGATTGTATATCTAGTGTTAAAAATCAGACTTAGTATACAAGTGTCTAAAGCCTTATTAACACTGCTTTACCAAAAACATACTCACTACTTGCATGAATTGCTGTACTAACATTTTATTTTAGTGAGAACATTTAGCAGAACTTACACATGCACTATAAAGCCTGGCCATGAAGATCTGCATTAGTATCACGACACCACAGACTAAACAACCCTGCTCAGATAAGTGTAAGCTTAGTGCTATCTGCTAAAAGAATATAGCCTTTCTAAACTTAGTTTTCATTGTTTCTCCTAGATGGCTTACCACTCCCAATCCTTGTTTTCATTCTTCTTTACAAAAAAAATGGAAGCATTCCGGGCCAGGTTGGATGGAGTGTTGAGTAACCTGGTCTAGTGGAAGGTATCCCTGCCCTTGGTGGTGGGATTGGAACTGGATGATCTTTAAGGTGTCTTCCAACCCAAACCATTCTGTGATTCTATGATTCTGTATTTTAAGCATACATCTTCCTCAGCTGTTCTAAAAGCACTGAAGACTGTCTGGAAGTACACGGCATTACTATCATTTGCCCATTCTTATTAATTGTATTTACAAATCAATGAATAAGAACGGACAGAAATTCAAGACACTGAGGATAAAAGTATTCTTCCCAGAAGTTCATTTTCCCTGGGAAAGAAACAGTTCTCTCCTGGTGAAAGATTTAAAAAACCGAATGGCTGTATTTAAACTAAAATTAATGGGTATAAGCTAGCACCACGACCAAAAGCAGCATTCCCAGTCCCCTTGGTCCAGATTCTGCTTTCTGTTTCAAGTTTCCTATTCTTTTGCTCATATAAGCAATATGAACAGCTACATTGGGGAACAAACCTGGATGAAAAGTAACTCACTCTGGAGGTCAACTTTCGGAAAATGAATTATCCAATCAGTTTTCTCATGAAGCTGACACAGTCACAAACTGCGAAAAGGGACACAAACTCAATGAGTGTTCAGAGACTGCTTCTTCTCATGGTCAAATTTTTAAATTTATTTTTAAGTTAACTTGATATTTCAATAGAGATGCAGATATAACTTGCTGTTAGTGAATAGTCCCCTTCCTACCATGCTTTCTAACCTTGATACTATTCCCCATACTTACACCTATTACTCTTCTACTGTTACTGTCTCCAATCGCTCACATCGCTGTCCACAATGCTCCACATGAGCCAAACAAAGCAAAACAAAAGAGAGTATAAAAGGAGAATAAAAATAAAAAGAGGCCCTTAGACTACATGAAACTAGACTACATGAAAAGACAACATGAAACTAAGAAAAAAACTGAAGAAATAAAGAACAACATGAAATATTTATAAGGCAATATGACAATTGGTTAGAACTTTTAGCAAGAATTCAAAAAAAATCAGGATAATTATTTCACGTATCTGTACTGTAGAAGCACATTAGGACTCCTTGTATCAAATACTCTACGAATACCAAGACAGTTTTTGTTTGAATGATATTTCAACCTTACTACTTTTACTGAACTTAATTCTCACTTCCCTTTTTCACATCCAGCTCCAAAAGCAACTTTGCTCTTCACCTGCTCTGCAACACCAATTTCCATATCCAGTTCTTCCTTGCTAGTAAACCTGTTTTTTTCACACTTTCTTCAGTGTGTTCATAATGCCCTCAAACCTGGTCATGAACTTCTGCAAAATTAACATATTACACACCTTCAAGTTTCTGAAAACTCAAGCCAGTTACCCACCTAGATATGTTAAAGAATTTAATGACCTAGGTCATTAGAGTGACAAAACCAATGCTGTGCTCAAACACAGACAGACACAAGAAGCCATGCTATACCCACGCCCTAAACAAAGAAAGAACAGTGCTTCTTCAGAGAAGAGTAATTTTTGCCCTGCTGCTTTCAGATATGCAAGATCAGATTCCAGGAGCAGCACCTTTAAGTGCTACATTAGCATGAAAAATGAATCTCCTAGAGTAGGTTTTTAGTAAAGGATTTTTGATGATTTCAGGCAAGTCATGCTAATCAGAGCACACAACCAAGAATGCTGATGGACATACTCATATAATATAGTACATGGATCAAATACTTTAAGCTGAGTTTATTTTAAAGAAGAAATAGAAGTAGTAAAGGCTAATACCAAAGGGAACTCCAAACAAACACCACTAAATTATCCATTGACATTTATGGAAGTTGGAAGCTGCACTTCAGCTTACAGATAGGTATCTGAGTTGCCTCAGGTAGTCTAGGATTTATTTTAAACACTACTATAAAATTCAGCTGTAGTGCTTCTACAGCTAGGCTTAGACCTTGAGAACACTGATTTTGCAAGTAAGGCATTTTAGCGAATTGACCCTATTAAGTTACATGCTGGTCTTCTACAGACATGGTATTCCTGAACTCTGTTCCCATTACCAGATGAAAAGAAGAAAAAAAATGGTAAAAATGTACATGGAGCAAGCCAGATGAAACACAACAGGTGGTGAAAAAGAACTAATAAATGCAAACAGACACAAACTGGTTTCCATAGTCCTATTTCCCTGCATTAAATTCCCCAGTTTACTTATTATGGAAAAATCTATTCATTTGAATGTAAGGTAACACTGAACTGTAAGAGATTCATCCTGTAACTCATCCGAGACCTCTTGGACCTGAAAACAGGGTCTAGAGATACACATTTAACATCCAGTGAGGTTCCACATGTTGACTCCTGGTCTTTATCAGCCAATTTGGCTTTGGCTGTGTGTACAGTATACCATACTATCTTATACAACAAAAAAATTTAGCATCTCAGCTCATTATGCAGCTAATGTTTCATAAAGTGACGTTAAATAAAGGTCACAAGGCTGAAGCAAGGATGAGGCAGTATTAACTGAAAAAAGTACCCCTCCATTTTTTAAGCAATCTCAGCAGGCAACTTCACAGGTCCTAGCTATGCACACCTCACCAGTAACCATTTAAACACAAAACCTTGGAAAAACTTTACTCAGTGATGGTTTCCCACTTCTGCAGGATTTTCTTGAGTGGTCTACTGAATGAAAAATTACTAAAATCCAACACAAAGTATCTAAGGTCAAGTGTTGGAGGCAGGCATACATAAAATGACACACCCATACATGTGGACACTTTCTGAAATCCATCACTTCAAACAAGCTAGCTTCCAAACTAAGTAGGCAGAAACCTACTTCAAGAAGAGACACACCACTAGCAAGTCACAGTAAAAACCTCTCCTTAACCCACAGCAGCAGGGTAATTTTTAAAAAATATTCCTAAAACTGGAAAAAATCCAAAACCAAAAAACCAAGAAACCCACATCCCCCTCATCCCCCCACCAAAAAAAATAAAGGTGTTTCTAAAATCGGTAGCAGAATGTTACTTGAAAAACTAATTTCTACAATCTCAATTTAAAAATAATTAGGTCTTCACACTGTGATGAAAGTAGCTACGGATGTAAGTTTTTCATAGCAAAGAACTCTCCCAGGGGTAACTTTTGAGAACAGAAATAACAGCAAACTCATAAATGCCCCTACAAAGCTGCAGCAGTACTGAGAGGCTATTCTTTCAAAGTATCACTATGCAATACCATAAGGAAAATGAAGAAGTTTGAATATTGTTTCTGACTTACTGAAGGTTTACAGGATGCTGGGAAAATGAAAGAAATGAACTGCAGCATGACAAAGAAAAGACAAAGGTACTGAATTTCATCCATAGCTTTTTTCTCTTAAGATTTGTTTTCACAACAGGGCATAAGTACCTGCAACATGCTTGTACAGTACCTACAACAGGGACAGTCAGTCCTGACTAGAACCTTGAAGTAGAACCAATATACTACAGCACATTAGAAAGCAGTCCTACAGTGTATCAGAATTAACACACATCCTCTACCAAAAGGAGCAAAGGATGAAAAGGAATTAAAATGCTCTAGCAAAGATTTCATCAGCACTTCAGGACTTTCCCAGGTGAGATTCTATCTGCCTCAGCAGACTTAAAAGAATGTATCACATGTGCTTCAACAGATTCATAATTCAGATGGATTATGGGAAGCAGCAGCTTCTTACTCATCAATTCTTGTTCTTTCCATAGGGTGACAAAATCCCAGGCACCAATTCAGAACATTCCCCTTTATTCTTATTACTGTTCATCAACAAGCAGTCTTAAGAATAACTTTCTGTTTCAAAATTGATATGACATCCATGAAAAGATCACACTGCGGAAGTATTTTGGTCTGCTACATACCCTAAAAATTACATGAAAGTCTGTAAATCCATATAGCCAAAACCCAAAACCTTTAAAGGTAACAGCAGGGTTAAACTGGTCATTCAAACCTTAACTTTTTTGTCAAGAAAAAAATTAGATGATGTTTTGGTATTTATTGTGTACACAGATTTGTTGACAATAAATACCACAATCAACTCTCTTAAAAGAATCAACTGTAAGAGTGCAACTTCTCAAGAATAAGGAATCAAGCTAAATAAAGTGGTAAAGTATGAAAATAAGTTTTGATACCAAAGACATCTGTTGACTGAAAGACGATGTGAGGCACTATTTCAATAAATAATTAATAATGTACTCTGCTTACCCATCTCTTCCCTTACTGACAATTTTAACTTCAAAATAGTATATGCCACAGGCTGCAGGTATAGGATGTGTAGCTCGAACAGAAGCAGCATCTTTTGGAGTTTTTCCATGACCTGAAAAACAAGAGCATTCAAAACACACAAAAAACGTATTTTAGTTAATTGCAGAAGGTGACTGAAAGGTATGCATGCCAACTACTCCAAACAAAAGGCTTATGCAATAAGCAAACAATAAACAATATTCTAATCAACCTGATTTTTATGCCAGAGTATTTTATTTCAACATTACATTTGCATTGTAACCACCTGTATTGCAACCAAGCATGCTATATGAAATTCTGGATATAGTATTCCAAAAAAGGTCCTACAATTATTTGAAGGGAAACCAGGAAAAAGTTTCACCTCTCTAAATAACACAACTGACAGAAGGCCAGTTGTGTTTTCAAGAACTGGATGATTTCTCAAATGCACAGGGCGTACATATTTTTATAGACTGAAACATGACATAAGAGAGTTTAATCTAATGCTTAATACTTCTGAATCTACAAGTTACTGAAGACACTTCAATTCTACCATCCTCCAGAACAAACAGCAGTCATTATACAGAATATACTACTCTAATTAATTTTAATGTTCAGAATGTTGTTTCAGCATTAAGCCTTACAGCCTGCAACTGAGCTCATGCAGCTCCTACTTCTTTTCTTACTGGGCTCATTATACATTAGCTCTGCCACAATAATGCCCAATGTCAGCTCTTGTCTACTCTCAGGATTTTCAACCTAAACCCAAGAGCCACTTGCACTCCACTAAGACTAACCTTCTGAATGTGTCATCCTCTTCACAGCCCTTTGCAAAGGCAACCTGGAAGCAGGCTTTTGACTGGATGACTTCTTTTAGCAACAACCTGCTCAAGCGAGCACAGTTGCCTCCCAGGCACACCCAAATTCCTCAACTTTTGTGTGACAGTCATGCATGGGGCCATTGGACATAGTTTAAAAAAATTGAAAAAACAAGATGGAAAGTATATTGGATCCTGGCAAGAGGTAAGAATTCAGTAAGATGGCAACCAGGAACAGACTGTCACTGCCGTAAGAAAAATTCATGCAGATCCCATGCCTACTCTTCATGTGGATCTGTAGCATGATGAAAAGAACTGCCTGTTTTGAGTGTGCTGTACAAATCACTTGTGCTGCAGCACTCCAGCTGTCATTTCCAGTCCAGACAGGGAAGCCTACTGCACCTGCATAGCAATTGATCTGCATATGCAAAAACCCCACAACCAAACACACTCCTTCCAGGGGTATTAACACTGGCATTACTGCTCAGGCTCAGACTAACCATGTCTCAGGTGCAGTAAGTCAAGTCACACAGCAAAGAAGAAACTGCAGGAGAATGACAGCGTAGGCAGGCAGAAAGATCAGGCCCAGCTGGCCCACAGTACAAAACCTCTGAGGGCAGAGGGTCAGGGACTGACCTGTACAGAACCTCTGAGCACAGTGCTGCCTTGTACAAATGTTCATAGAACTGCCACTGCTTATCAGCCCGCAGAGCCAGCACCCACCAGCTCCTAACAAATGGCACATGCTCAGCCAGGGAGAACTCTCACCATGGCCACACCGGCAATCAAAACTTTACTAGCACACCAAAAATTCTTCACCCACTGGCATTAGGTTTAACCTACCAAGTTTTTTTCTGATGTCAGTGGTTCACCCAAGTGTGCTACTACCTAAAGGCAAATGGCCAACCACCTTACTTTTCTGGGTACAAATCCATTGCTGGCTTCAGTGTGTCACTAGTATTACTAAACATTTTGCAGAGAGATCCTTTGATCACCTCACAGGTTTGACAATGTTAAGCTTACTGCCTACTTTCTACATGTTGATTTCTGATGTATCACATGAGGAAAAACCAGTAATTTACTCCTCCATACACAATATGTTTTATTGTTCACTACTTTAAAGTTATTTCCTCAGGCTGTGACAACCAGTGTAATAACTAAGCACATAATCTTAGAGCTTCCATGGGTTTGCTTGGTTTTCAAATGCTGGTAGATCACTATTTAGCTCTTATAGATTATTATGCCTAAGTATGTAGAAATCCTTCAGCTAAAAGGCCAGAACACTAAACTCCTAAGACATCCCTCCAATTCAAAAAAGTCTGATTAAACAAAGCACTGGGGGAAGGTGGGGGGACAGAAAAACACTTTCTTTTTAAATATCTTTAGGTTTTTACTCTAAAATAGACTGCAAAGAAGTTCCCTTGGTTTCTGTATGCACTTGACAATCTGTGTAGTTTCAGTCTGAGTCATACTCCTTATTTGGGAAAGTCTTCCACATAGAAAAGACTAAAGCAGTAGGAACCAGCCAAATATTACTGAAAATGTAAATCTATTACCCAGCAGACTTAGCTTTGTGAAATCACTATTTAAGTGTTTGGAAACAATACCTATTTAAGGTACTCTTAGCATCTCTTCCTGAAACTCCCCTTCTCCCACTTCCTACCCAATCCACACATTTATTTGCAAGGACATACCAGGAACCAGATCGATTCGCTGATTGGCCTTTAAGAAACCTACCAGATTTTTTTAAGCAGCAGATCAGTTCCCTGATCCAGTTCACGACACAGCCACACATAGCTGTCACACTGCAAATAAGAGGTCAACATAGGGGCAGAAGTAAAAGGATACCCTACCAGTATTGCCAAACGCTTCATGGTGGTGAAGCAACACGCTTGGGGAAGTCAGTGCCCAAAACTACTTTCATCCATTAAAACAGAAGACACCCTAAATTTAGAACTGCTGCCCTTTTAACGTAATCTCCTATGAATCCCATTTTACAACTTGAGCATACTGCTTTTATTTGTATTCACACACAATTAGTATGTCTAAAAGAACACTCATCATCAAGCAGTTAACTACTTGCCAATATTCCAAATACCTCTACACTGTCGATACGTGGTAGTTGAGTCTTTCAGTACCACCAAGCTACACTGAACTATGTGTGGAGTCAAGGGATCCTAGTTCACCAGCCCCCTTTAAAACAAGAAGGAGGCTCTTAACTGAACAGTTAGCTGAACTGCAAAATTTCTTACCAAAGGATACTATATATGTTAAAAGAGGACACTGGGCAAGCTTCTAGAACAGAAGTTAACTGAGACACTGCCTTGAGTTCAGAAACTGAGACGGGAAACACACATACACCATTTAGGCCCAACACGTTTTTAGATTTTTTCACAGGCACTCACGACCACTGTCGCCAATGGGACTCTTGAGCTGAGTGGCCCATTAGCTTGATGTCTTATACTGCTGCCACATTCGTTGGTAACCGGAATCCGCACTTCCTTGCTCCTGAATAAAAAAGAACTTCAACACCCAACTCTGAACTTCTGAATCGGAGGTTCCAAACACCCAAAGTAGATCACACAAATACTGCCCCAATGTTTCGTCAAAACATACCCCTTTCATAGTCACAAGCTACAGGTTGAGTATGTAAAAGAACGCTTTTGAAGTATGTCTTATTTAACACTAAAGATTTTCAGCATTAGGGAAAACAGGTCTACAAAGCTTCAACTTTACACTGTAAACCACAGGTAAGTTAAATTACCAGAACCGTTTTCACTTGGGCTTTCATTAGAAGTGTTTGACAACTATGAGTTGATCATGTTTTATTTCATTTTTTAAGCATTCACACTGATGATTTTTAGTAAAAGTAGCATCATCACTCCTTTAGCAAAATTACAGTGAAATTAATCTAAATTTAAATTCCATCTACTTGGAAAAAAGCTAATTCAGATAAACCACGTTCAGAGAAGCCATCTCTGCTTCCCGAAAACATAATCTTTGAACCTAAATCTAAGTGTATAATGCACATACACCAAATAGTCCAAGAGATGTCTATGGGAGCACCTACCTAGACAAAAGTAAGCGTGTTTATCCAGTTTAAATCCTTAAATGAAGTTTACATAAGCCGAACTGCAGTTATTTCCAACAGGTGGTTCAATGACTTGCTCACACTACCAAAAATAAAATAATCAAAGCCTAATCTTCTGTTGAATTCGTTAGGAAAGTTTCACTGAGACAAGAATGGAACAGGCTGCCCAGGGAAATGGTTGAGTCACCATCCCTGGAGGTATTTACAAAACCTGTAGATGTGGCACTTGGGGACACAGTTTAGTGGTGGACTCAGCAGTACTGAGTTTGTGGTTGGACTCAGTGTTCCTAGAGCTCTTTTCCAAACTGAATGATTCTATAATTCTAAGAAAAAAAAAAAAACAAACAAAAGACACAAATTACTAATTTTACTTTAACATTTTCTCCAGTTTAAAAAAAGCAAGACATCTCAGAGCTACCAGGGTGTCCAAAACAAGCGAACTGTACTGAATGTACCCTGAATGTTTTCTGCCAGAAAAAATTGACACCATCCCTGTATAACTGAGTGACAGCACAGAACTATTAGAATAGAATCCTCTTCGTTTTCCAACAGAAAGTGGAATGCATAGTTTGCAGTGAAAACCAGTTTATTTTTGTTTTTTTGTTTGGCACTACAGACAGTTCAAAGGCAACTGCACTGTAAATAAATGTCTGGCTAAGATTTCCTGGCCTGTGATACATTAAAAAAAGTTCGTGCAATGGCAGTTTACTCAAAATTGCATAACTTTCTTCAGTTGTTTTGGACAATTGTCACAAGACTAATTTAAGTAAAGTTTCTATAGGAGTTTCCATGATTTTAGCACAAGTGATTTTGTCTGTTTACCTAATTCTGTAGATAGTTTCTTCCATGGTTACAAATCCACACTGAGTCTGTTTTTATCTCCTCATACTACATAGTATAGATCACTATCTGCTGGAAACCTAACTTGTCTGTCCAGTGGACCTTTCATATTACATACAGCATTTAAGAAAATCCTGTTTTTCAACAGGATCCATGTGTTAATGCTGAATATTTTAGAAATACGTAGGAATATTTTCAAAGATGTCTTACCTTACTAGCTATGTAATTTTGTGCAGTAACTGCTTTACATGCAGCATGCATTTATGCTTTCTTTACCACTTACCTACAGCTCAGAGCTGTAAATATTATAATTAAGTGAAATGACATAAATTTTTTTCCTGATACTTTTTTTCATTGTCTCCCTTACAAAGATACACCACAAATGACAGGCAGTAAGACACTGATAGCTTTCTATCAGCTTGCACAGCTAACTGGCAGCAACACAAAAATGTATGTCTGTCCATGTGAAAAACAAAAAATATTCTAGGTATGGTCTTTCATATATTTACAGTATCACTCATGCCACTGTAAATGTATTTCATATCTATATTTTGACAAAGCTACCTATTCTGCTAAACAAAAACACCTCCCCATGTAAATTTTCCTTTCCAAGTAACACTGATTCTGAGAGAGAACACAAAAAAGCACTGACTCTTGGGTTTTGTTGACCTTAACAAAATTTAAAGAGCTTTTAGTCTGCTGCTAGACTATATTCCTTTTTTTTAAGCCTCCACCACTTGATCAATGCCTGTTTTTGTGGCAGTTTTCATTTTTAAGCACTCTGTAGGATGCTTGCAAAAATCTTTAAGGTCCAGAAGTGCAGTACACAAAACATCACAGCTGCAATGGGTAGAAAGAGACATCTACTGCAGTTCATGTTTCCATACAAGTTGTCCACTGGTAAGCATGAAAATGAAAGGAATCTTCAGAAATTATATCAAAAGGATCAATATATTGATATATTTTATCTATATATATAATATATTTAATATATTATATTCCTCTCACACACCAATGAAACAAAAATAACATTGCTCACAACACATCAGCACATTAAAATAATGAAGCTAACTGTATGAAAAATAACTTTGAAAGCTTTTGCTCTGATTGTTCCTCTCCACCCATTTTTTCAGTATCCCCAATGCATCCAAGGTGAAGGCAAAGCACTGCTGTTAACACTTTCTGCCTCCTATCAGTCACAGAACAGGAGGAAATTACTCCACAAAAACAGTTCTAAAGCCAGAAATCTACAGAGACAGAAGAGGAAATTTAAGTGTACACGGCACCTATACTACAGTAATAGAAAACAGTAAGAATTGCTTTAGGTTATTGGCTTCTTTGGACAGATCTATCTTTTTTCTTGAGTATTTTGGTCAAGAATACAACGGTTCTTTATCCCAGCTATATATATGATTCACATTTTCTTTCAACAAAAACATCCATCATTCTTCCACTACTACTTAGGCAACTTCAGAAGCACTGAAAGTGCCAATATTACAAAAGAAGATACTGTGAGTGCTTTCTTTTGAGAACTAATTTGCAGAAACACTATTTCACAGTGCTAAGCACATTCTTACTTGCTATCTTCCCTTATTCTTATTGAGCCTCCTCATTTTCTTCCCTTTTACTGTATTCTCAGGGCTGAAGGATCCAGGAGGCAGAAAAGGCAGGGGATGTTTAGCATGTTTTCCCCCTGGTTCTCGTGGAGAAATGCTCTGATACCATTCACTGCTTAGCCCAGTTAGCAACTCCAAGTGCCACGCTGGTAACATACACATGGAGTTGCCCTTACAGCCACCTTCATTAAATTACCCAGAAGAAAAGATGGGCCACTTAAGAAGCCATTTATTTCCATCTGCACTTAAGAAAAAGCATAGACACGTTATATTGGCACCTCTCCTTTTCAAGAGTTCTCTGGGCTAACCTAGGAACTCTTCAACCTTCAGCACTTACCATTAAGAGCTAAAGTAAAGGTATTTCATTGTTACAACCTACTAACTGTGCTTTATGACTTCTGTAATTTCTTTGAGGTAATGATTTTCTTTTTTTTAGCACCGTGGCAAAGGAGGTAAGCGAGGAAAAAAAGAGAGCACAAGGAAAGCTTGAAAATATGCTTCTGCAATAACACTGAGAGATCAGAGAGGTTCAACCTCTAAATTCTAGCTCATGAGCAAAAGAAGTTGGCCAAAGCAAAACAAACCAGCAGAAGGACTTGATAGCCACTAAGCTGTGATCATCTCAGAGGAAAAAAAAACAAAATCAAAACCAAACAACCCACTGCCACTAAGCACCAGAAAATACAAAATGTTTCTAAAAATACAAGGTCACAAAACACTGAACAAAAGCCAGGAAATTCAGAGTTGAGTATTAAATTACACATCACACATCCTTAAATCACTCGGTGCCTCCCAGAAACCTGCTCTATAGTCATCAAGCTCCTTTATTATCTTTGTACGGTGCATTAAACTTAGCATTTTTAACAGAGTATTCTGCATGTAATAATAAAACCTATTAAAAAAAAAGTCTCCCAGAATACACTTAATCTTTTCGTGGCAGCCAAATCCTGCCATGTGTTTGTGTTGCCGTTTTCCTCCTCCGATTAAACAGTAACATGTTTGTCGAGATTTCCCTTGAATTTCTCCACTGCAAACTCTGAGAAAGGGTAATTGCACGGTTGTTTTTTTCCCCTCCCACTACGTTCATTTGACTACAGACTGACAAAAGACCCAGTTCTTCACAGCCAACTCAGAAGTGCCTTTGAATCCAAAACACTTCTACTTTAGGACTTTGGGCCTAGAACACCAGATGTGTCTGGTTTTTTTCAGGTCAGAGTGTACGCTTATGTTTCCAGGTTTTATGACATTTAATAACAATCAACACAAGTTTTTCTTCTAATGCCTCTCACTGATGTTTTTTCTAATACAAAAGCATACTCTGTTTTTTACCTTTTCTTCGAAAATCTGTAACTTTAACTGTGAAAGGCAGGAAGTTATAGTCACCTTTATTAATATAAGTCCTATTGTCATTCCTTCCCTCAAATCACTCTGTGCAATAGTTAGGCAAGACTACTACCAGTGACTTTAAAGTCATTTTTTTCACAGTTCAAAAATAAACCGTGTTTTTCTTAGTGCTTTCCCCTCCCGTCATTTCCGTGTTCAATAGCTTAACGCTTGCTGCTCTTAACTCCATTTAACCCTTGCTCTTCTCTAGAGGGGAAAAAACAACCCCAGCCACTTCTTTTTCTCGCTCATTACCATAAACAGGACACGTCATGCCGAGCGTCCTTTATTCTCCTGCCTCCGACCCAAACGTTCTGGCGATACCTGAATCCACGGAGGAAGTCTCGGAGTTTACATAATGCCCACTCCAGAAGCATAAGGAGGCGGGGGCGGCCCCTTGTGTCCTCCCCCCTTTCCCCGCACGGCGACAGAAACGGGAGGGGGGGAGGGGAAAGGAGAGAAAAATAAACCTGAAATAAGGAAAAACAAGCCCTTCGTCTCCACGCTGCGGGGGGAAACTTAGGGGCTCGGAAAACAGGGAAGAAAAAGGGAAAGCAGCGTGTGTTATTTCCTGTTATTGTTACTCCTGTGGCCACTGCCCGACGGTGGGGGCAAGCAGCCCCTGGCCCCGGAGGCGGGGAGAGGGGGTGTCGCGGCGGCCCGGGCCGCCCCTCCTCACCTTTGTAGTGCACCCGCAGGTTGTTCTGCGAGAGGCCGATGTAACTAAATTTGTCCTTCGGGCTCCAGGAGCGGGGCAGCGGCGTCTCCTGCTCGTCCACGGCCGGGTAGAGCCTCTTCAGCCGTCGCTTCAGTTCCTTCTCCTGCTCGTTTAGGGCCGGGTCTCCGTGCGGGAAGGGCGCCGGGGCGCTGGTACCGCTCCCCGCCGGCAGGCCCAGCGCGGCGCCGGCACC